>CATNWA010006574.1:0-18719 GCA_951230385.1 Staurois parvus | reverse complement strand
GTCCTCCAACAAAAACCCCTCCAAATGTCACACTACTACCAGCCGTAACCTCCGCAACCTTAACCCTGCCCCCCTCCACTCTGCAGCTGATCAACTCCACGACCGCATCCTCCCCCTGTCCTGCCCCGACTTGGCTATGACTGCCTACAACAACGCGCTGTCAGCAGCCCTTGACTCACTAGCGCCTTTAACCACACGCAACATCAGACTCCGACCGCTCCAGCCCTGGCAGACTGATCACACCAAAACCCTCAAACGACGCAGTCGTGCCCTGGAGCGACTATGGCGCAAAACAAAATCCCAACAAGCTTTCACCTGCTACAAATCTGCCTTCCGCACCTACACCTCCTCCCTCCACGCAGCCAAACAAGCCTACTTCCTGACCCTCATCAAGACCCTCTCCTCCAATCCTCGCCGACTCTTCTCCACCTTCAACTCTCTACTCTCTCCACCCCCACCTCCACCCAGCACCTCACTCACCGCCCTTGAGATTGCCAATCACTTCAAAAACAAGATTGACACAATTTGCAAGGACATTGCCGCAACTCACACGCCCTCTCAACCCGTCCCCTCTCACACAGCTACCCCCTCATCCCCCCCCCCCCCTCGACATTACCCGCAGGGACTTCGTCACTGCTCAAACTCCCTCCGACCTCGTTCCCCCTCACTCGGCTACCCCCTCATCACCCCTCTCCCACGGCCCCACCACTGCTCTGACCTCCACTCCCACCCCACCCTACATTCCTCATACTGAAGCTCCCCCAACACTCCACACCTTTGACCTTACTACCATTGAGGAAGTCTCCAAGATCCTCTCTGATGCCCGCCTCACCACCTGCCCCCTCGACCCTATCCCCTCACAATTCCTACGACCTCCCTCCCCCTCCATCCTACGCTCCCTCACCCACATCTTTAATCTCTCCCTCTCCTCCGGCACTTTCCCCCTCCCCACTGAAGCATGCACACATCACCCCCATACTTAAAAAGCCCTCCCTGGACCCCAATGACCCGAACAACCTCAGACCCATCTCCCTGCTCCCACTTACATCTAAACTCCTCGAGCGTCTCGTCTACACCCGCCTATGCTCTCACCTCAACGACAACAACCTCCTCGATCCCCTACAGTCTGGCTTCCGCCCCCTACACTCCACCGAAACCGCCTTACTCAAACTCTCCAACGACCTTCTAACCGCCAAAGCTAATGGCCACTATTCAGTGCTCCTACTCCTTGACCTCTCTGCGGCCTTCGACACAGTTGACCACCCCCTCCTCCTCAAAATACTACACTCCCTCGGCCTCAGAGATTCTGCCCTCTCCTGGCTCTCATCCTACCTGTCACAACGCTCTTTCAGCGTTACCTATAATGCTACCACCTCCCCCTCACTCCCCCTCTCTGTTGGGGTCCCTCAAGGCTCTGTCCTTGGGCCCCTTCTCTTCTCCATCTACACCTCCTCCCTTGGCCAACTCATACACTCTCACGGCTTCAACTACCACCTCTATGCCGACGACACACAAATCTATCTCTCAGCCCCCCACCTCACCCCTTCGGTCTCTGCCCAAATCACACACCTACTGAGCGACATATCAGATTGGATGTCGCTCCACTTCCTTAAACTGAATCTCTCCAAAACCGAGCTCCTTGTCTTCCCCCCAGCCCGAACCCCACCCCCCATTGACTTCTACATCACATCCAACAACGTCAATATCAAACCCGCTCTGCAGGCCAGAGTACTTGGTGTCATTCTGGACTCCAACCTATCCTTCCAGCCCCAAGTCCAATCTTTAACAAACTCGTGCAGACTCCACCTCCGCAACATCGCCAAAATCCGCACGTTCCTAACCCCAGAAACCACTAAACAGCTCATCCACTCCTTCATCATATCACGACTCGACTACTGCAACTCCCTCCTCACTGGCCTGCCTCGCCGCTGGCTATCCCCGCTTCAGTTGATCCTGAATACGGCTGCCAGACTCATTCACCTTTCCAACCGCTCCATTTCCGCCACCCCCCTCTGCCAATCCCTCCACTGGCTTCCGATTGCGCAACGGATCAAATTTAAAATCCTAACACTGACGTACAAAGCTGTCCACCATACTGCCCCGAACTACATCACTGACCTAATATCCAAGTACCGCCCAGCACGCACACTCCGCTCCTCACAAGACCTCCTTCTCTCTAGTTCCCTGGTCTCCTCCTCCCATGCCCGCCTCCAGGACTTCTCCAGGGTGTCACCCATCCTCTGGAACTCCCTGCCCCAACCCATCAGATTATCACCTACTCTCCTCTCCTTTAGGCGCACCCTGAAAACCCATCTCTTCAGGGAAGCCTACCTCACCCCCTGCTAACTTGCTGACCTCCTCCACTCTTCCTACCACTCCATCCCCCACAGCTATCTCCTCCTGTACCACCATCCCCTCCCTTCTAGATTGTAAGCTCGAAAGAGCAGGGCCCTCGATCCCCTCATGTTTTGCATTGTATTGGTATTGTTCTGTCACATGTTCTGTCCCCCTTTGTAATGTACAGCGCTGAGTGAACTATTGGCGCTTTATAAATACTGTATAATAATAATATAATAATAATATATATTGCTGATGAGAAAAGGTATTTAGCAGTTTATATAAAAGTTTATTAAAATAATTGCATTTCCATGTTTTGTGTACTGTGGGAGGGTGGATATAGCAAATGCGGGGTCCGGGGAGAGCGGATATAGTGAATGCGGGGTCTGGGGAGAGTGGATATAGTGAATGCGGGGTCCAGGGAGAGCTGATATAGTGAATGCAGGGTCCGGGGAGAGCGGATATAGTGAATGCGGGGTCTGGGGAGAGCAGATATAGTGAATGAGGGGTCCGGGGAGAGCGGATATAGTGAATGCAGGGTCCGGGCAGAGTGGATACAGTGAATGCGGGGTCCGGGGAGAGCGGATATAGTGAATGCGGGGTCCGGGGAGAGCGGATATAGTGAATGCGGGGTCCGGGGAGAGCGGATATAGTGAATGCAGGGTCCGGGGAGGGCGGATATAGTGAATGCGGGGTCCGGGGAGGGCGGATATAGTGAATGTGGGGTCCGGGGAGGGCGTATATAGTGAATGCGGGGTCCGGGGGAGGGCGGATATAGTGAGTGCGGGGTCCGGGGAGAGTGGATATAGTGAATGCGGGGTCCGGGGAGAGTGGATATAGTGAATGCGGGGTCCGGGGAGAGTGGATATAGTGAATGCAGGGTCCGGGGTTTAGTAACACTTTAAATCCTGCTAGATCCCTTCAGTCTGGCCCCTTTTTCAGGTATAGCTAAATAAAACATTTAAAAATAAGTGTCTATATTAATTAAAACCCAGATATACACTCTCATTCTGCTCTGCACATGCTCAGTTGCTCTCTATTTTTTTGACACTGTGCTGAAAAATCAGAGCCACTAGAGACTGATCTGCTGACAGCCTAAAGATTTATTGCTGTTCAGGGGATCTGAGCTTCAGCAAAATGTCCGTCTCCAGCAAGAAGAAACAGGAGAAATGCTGGAGGCAATTTACAGCTCCCACTGATTTTGGTGGCATAATTATTAATGTGGAAGGTATGTTCCTTACTAAAGAACATTATTTTTGATCACGTTGTTATGGGTAAAGTTCCACTTTTAGCCCAACTCCTGTAAACTTTAAAATGGTCCCTTGCAGTGGGGCTGCACTTGGATTAGAAGAGTTCATTGCTTGTTTAGGTCTAGGGAACACTAAAAGAGTTACTTATCTGCTCCTCCATGCCACTAGACCAGTCCCCACAACGTCTTCTCCCTAATGTTCCACCCGTCTAATGTCCTTACAGTATGTCATCAAGACCAGCGCAGGGTCCATAGCCCAACACCGGACAAGATTATGCTGAGGGACAGTCCACTGCCACAGCATGGGGGGGGGGGGGGGACACTATCTGCCAGGGAGCGAAGGATCAAGTAAGTAAAAAAAGTTCTTTTTCTTTCCCTTAGTTTAAGCAAGCAATTAACACTTGTACTGCAGGTGAATCCCCACATTTTAAAGCTTCCTGGATTTGGGCTTTAAACTATGTTTTGGGAGAATCACAGCCTTGGTCACAAATTATCATTGCATATCTATTCCTTACCTTCATTAAGTTCTTTTTGTGGTTTTTCTCTGTAAAGAATAAAAGACAAATATGAGACATTGTGGAAAGACACCTTCAGAAGCAGAGTTCAGCCAAGGCAGTCTCTCTACGTCTCTGACAGGGGCCCTTTAGGTGTTTGGTGGAAATGTGAGGATAACCCCCTCCATTGGTACATACTCCCTATACAAAGACCACACCTAATACTGAGCTTGTAATTGTAGCGCTACCCCTGCAGGTAATGCTGTTAAATAACTGGTTCTTTCCCAAAAAGGTACCGAGGCCGCCAGCCACCTAAGCAACAGTCCAATCACTCTGTCTCCAATAAACAGTCAGGGGGCTGTCTTTTTGTGATTTATCGCTTGTATAACTTGTAATAGGGAGAGGGGTTGGGGACAGGGGATACTTCATAACATTCAGCACATAGCAATTGGAAGAAAATCTCTTCCCTAAGTCTTTCTGAACAGGTTGTAAAGTCTCAAGGCTTTTTAGCTTCATGCATTCTATGTATGAAGGTAAAAAACCTTCTGTGTGCATTAGTGCCCCCACCCTCCTCCAAATACTTACCACGACCCAGTAAATGAGATAGCACCTCTCAGGACCAGATCCCTTAATGATGTAGTTCTAAGCAAAGTCAGTTTAATCTTTAATCCTGGTACCTCCCAAGGCCTCCTAGAGCAGCTGTACAATCCACAGATTGCCTGGCAGCAGAAGCTCCTGCACCTCTGGAACCCTCCTGGGGAGAAGGAACCCTGATCTCCAGTGTCTCAGACTATTTATCTCAATTCCAACCTCTAATGAGCACTCCTCCCCAGGGATTGGCTGGAACACAATAGATATTCAGATTAGTTGATTTGAATTTCTCAACCTAAACTCTAGAAATGCCTTTCAGAGGCAGGAGGAAGCAATCATACTCCCAGCCCAGGAGACCCTGAATAGGACAGAACGAACAATTACTGGTTCCTTGATTGCAGATGGAGCCAAAAACTAAATTTACCCAGCATCCTGCGCTAGGAGGGTGATACATAATATTCATAAAAACCCAATGTATTTATAGGAGGATAATAGAGGAATAAATGACTGAAATGTCTCCATTACCTGAAGCCTCCTTTAGGATGTGGTGGATGTGTCGGAGTTTATTGGCCATTCTTCTCTCCACTGATAGAGGGTGTATTTTATGTTTAGTCAGAGATTCCATTTCTTCTTTGCTCAGGGTCAGGAGTTCACAGTCCCGGTATCTCCCCTCCATCCATCGGGCTATAATCTGTCTCTCCGAATTTCTATCTTTCACATCACTTATCACAACTTTTATGTTTCCTGGACCTACAGAGTAGACAAGACTATAAACTAGACAATACATGTAAGAACCTTCCAAGCATACTGTAGCTCTAGGAGATGGTCAACAAAACACAATTCCTACATTCAACTGTTATAGTAAAAACATAGTAGATTGTACAATCAGACTGAAGTGTGTGTGTCTGGCTGTACTCTCCATTCACAAATGTTTTATCCCTTCTTTTCTGCAATCATTTTTTTGTATTATTCCTCAGCACAATGCTGTGAATACATTATTAAATATTCTTCCCTTTGAAATCCTGAAGGTGACACTTTGCACGGTTGGTGGCTCTCAGTCCCAGCAGTCAAGGTCTCCACTGATGATCAGGAGCCAATTAGAGTGGCTCTTGATCACGTGACCACTATATCAGCTGTGACTTAGTCATTACATGCAGGTTGGAGACCCCAATGATAAATAGAAAGCTTTCAGCCAGCAGATTTTACCTTTCGGCTGAACTATTTGTATACAGTGGCATATATTCAATAGTGTAACTGTCAGGTACAATTGCATTATTAAAATTAATAATAAACTCATTTAAAGATAGGGGAAGATTTACGCCTTTTTTTTTTAACAACCAAACAAGTTTTTTTATTATGTGTACCAAATACCAAGTCATTTACACAATATCTTATATACAGTAAACAGCTCTCAATAGTAGGCAGTTGCACCCAGGGATATCCCCTAATGAGGAGTTAAACTGTAAAATAAAAAGAGGGGAGCCCCTCTAAGAGTAGCAACTAAAACCAGCTATAGGATGAAGGATGAAATATTCTCACGTGTTCAGGTGGCTGTTACCACACAGTAAGTTGTTGCCAAGTCGGGTTGTAAGACCGACTGCAGTATGGCTGTTCTCCATGTACAGTCTGCCTGTGGAAGAGTTTTATGTGCAGCAGCCGCAGTGCTTGATTAGCCGAGTTCCCCTCTAAATGTTCTCCTAGTTATAAGTAAAAGGGGACGACTTGGGACCAAGAAGTACAGTTCTAGAAAAACTGGAAGATTACTTTATTCCAAGGGAAGGCAATTAATTTTTCCAAGGGGCCACATGAGAGACTGGGACTGTTGTGGAGGGCCGAACCAAAGTTTAGTGTATAGTAAAAAAAAATATTTTTAATAAACTGGAAGCTTTAGGTGGACAACATTGGACTGGGGAAGGTCCATAAGTATGTAACCATTATAGAAAACAAAGACCTGGTATAAGGAATAATAGGCACAACTGCTCATGGAAAGGAGTGCACACTCACCATTATTAGAGGAGAAATGTCCTCTGCTGATCTGCTGGTCACAATGTTGGTGTAAGGCAGGCTGGTAAAAGCAGGGAGCTGACAGGCACAGGGGATCATTAATTGATCTTCCCTTCTGTGTGACTGACAAGTTCAGGGAGATATCTGGCAGAGATACAAGGACTGGAAGGAGAGAGGATGAGATCAGTAGAGGGGGGATTTCTGGAGAAAAATGATACAGGAAATAGACGGAGGGCATGGCAGGGGTTAAGGGGCTTGGGCTAGGTGGTTGGTTGAAGAATTAAAAGTAAAGTGGGTGGCAAAAAATATCTGAGTGAGTCAAAGTCAAGGATGGGTGGAGCTGCAGGGGGTTGTCTGGCACTTGGTCTGGGGTGGTCTTTAGTTGGAGGTCTGCTGTGTTGGGGAAAACTCCCCGCCATTCTGCCCTACATTGGGTCTTTGTGTGCTGGGTTATGCTGGTGGTTGTTGTTTGCTTTGGCATGCGGCATGCAGATTACAAGGTCCTTTTGGGTTAGGATGGGTAAAAAAGGTACGTTGTAGGGATCCGTCCAAGGTACGGCTCCCAGTTGTTGGGATGTCTATCTGTGTGTTGTCTCCAAGTCAGGTCAGTGGTCTTGTGGCTGGAGGCCTGGTTAAGTGACCGCAGCTTGATACCTAATAGGACCTTGGGGCTCCATAATTTTCTGTTACACTGTGTGATTATGTTATTTATCGGTTATTCTTCTGTTATTTATATTTTGGTTAATATAAAGCTGTTATGGCCACTCAACTCCAAATTGTTGTGTTGTCTTTATTTATAAGAAGATGGGTTTGTGGTCAGAGCAGTATAGACAAGATATTTAATACCCGAGTCATGACCTGGAGAGAGGAACGGAGAGGCATGGCTACTGGGGTTTACAGCATGAAGCACTAACACAGGAGGAACTTAGCCGGGTAGCAGAGTGGTGGGAGACCTTCAATACTCTCCTAGGCAATGCTGTCCCACCAGAACCACGCCTCCCGCTGTACCAATCAGCTCCTCAGGCTCTCTCCTTCCAGTTCTTGCAACTCCAAAACCATTCCATTTTTTCCTAGGTCCTTTTCACTCGGAAGGACTCCACCAGCTTGCTCAGTGGGGAATCTGTCCACTGACCCCCACTGAGCAGGTGAATGACAGGTCTGTGCCCACTCCGCTTATGCAAAACCAGGCCTACTCTCCTCTATAGCTGGTCAGATGTAAACAGACCGCCTGTCTGTTTACATCTGACTGTCATCTAATCTGATCCATTAGATGGATGAGGAAGGGATCCCCATCTGCCTGGTTTTAGTGGATCTGATGAGATACAGGCAGGTGTAAGAGGACACAAGTATGTTTATATCCGCAGCTCTATAAAGAGCAATGGATGGTGCGGTCAGGTCTGCCTGAAAAGCGGACCCCTTGGCCTGCCTATGTGGAAGGAGCCTTACTTGTTGCAGAGGCCAATCTGAGGCAACAAACGTATAAACAGAGAATATTGGATCTCCCCTACTCCACGCTCAGGATATGGAGACAATGTAATCCACAAGGTAACATGTCTAACCGCAAAATAAAAGGCCAATTCCATCGCTGCTGCAAATAAGAAAACCTAAAACACTATGGGGTTACCACATGCGATAACACGGTCACGTGATTTGTTTGCATAAATTATCGCATTTCCCAATTCACAAAAAAAAGAAAAATAATAAAATTTCTGCGGTATTTTTAACGCAAAATTAAAAAAATGTGTTGATAGATACAGCGAAAAAACGATGCAGTAACCTGTTAAGTCCAATTCACAAGCACAACAATAACTAAAAAAGGTGCGATATTTATCACCAGGGTTTTGCTGGCGGTATCACATGCAGTAGTTTTCCAGATGCAGCAAGGGGTCCCCCCAACCTCTAGGGGTCTGGTATGGATAGTATGGATATTAAGGGTAACCGTTTATTTTTGGCGTGGGGTCCCCGCCAGATCCACACCAGACCCAAAATCCCTTAAGATTGTGAGGGGACCCGCACGCCTTTTTTTTTCTCTTTTTTTTGGTGTGGGGATCCCCCAAAATCCATATCAGACCTAAGGACCTTTTTTTTTTTTTTTTTAATTTTGGTGTGGGGCTTTCCTTAAAATCCATAGCAGACCCAAAGCACCTGGTATGGGTAGGGGGGGGGGGGGGGGGGGCACACAGTTTTTTTTCATAATTTGTAATTGCTGGCATGTTTAATTTTCATTCAGCTGTCAGTGGGACACCCGGAGTTATCCATTGTTAAGTACACTGCGGCTGGCTTCCTCAACAACCAGCTACAGTGCGATAAATTACCACATGAAAATATGCCGTAATTACCACAATACAGATATTTTACTGCAAAATTCTTGGTGAATTGCACAATTGCAAAAAATTTACCGCATGCGTTATTTTACTTGATTTTTTCAGTCGTTATTTAACTCTTAATTGGCCCCAATAACACAATCCTAAAACAAATTAGAATTGTTTGCAGCACTGAGCCGGAAATAATTAGCACTCCGAAACATCAAAACCCATAATCCATAAACCCCACAATCATAAAGTGCCCACACTTATTCATTTACATGAAAGGAAAAAAAAAGTTTCTCAACATAATAACCTCCAATCTCTCCCATGTTCTCATGCACTATAATTGTGCAATCATTTAAATGAAATCAATAATCCAAAATTCATAGACTCCATTTATATTCCCGAAGTGTTCCAATGTGAAATCTCAAGTGCAGTCTTCACATAATAGTGTTCACCAAGTGCACTGTGACCCACAGCCTTTACCAGATCTACTGTATATACCTCTCTATATACCTCCCTAAAGGATACAGTAAGTTCACCTTTTGCACAAAAAATAATAAATGCACATTTTTTGCAGGTAAAAAAATGTACATTTATTATTTTTGTCTGCAAGAGCAGACACCAGATTGCTGGTGCCATGCAGGTCTCCTGCAGATCTGTCAGTACATCTGCTTGCTTTACAGAGATGTATGGGGTTGTAGAGGATGTACGGGATGTATGGGGTGTACGTGATGTACGTGATGTACGGGGTTTACATGGTGTAGAGGATGTATGGGGTGTACGTGATGTACGGGGTGTTCAGGATGTACGGGGTTTACATGGTGTAGAGGGTTTACAGGATGTATGGGATGTATAGAATGTTAGGGGTGTACAGGATGTATGAAGTGTACAGGATGTATAGGGGTGTACGGGATGTATGGGGTGTACGGGATGTAGAGAATGTATGGGGTGTATGGGTTGTACAGGATATACAGGCAAGCAGATATACTGACAGGAAGATTCAATGAACTACCAAAGCACTCACAACACCAGGATGTACGGGGTGTAGGGGATGTATGGGGTGTACGGGATGTATGGGGTGTACAGGATGTATGGGGTGTACAGGATGTACGGGGTGTAAGGAATGTATAAGATGTACAGAATGTATGGGATGTACGGGGTGTATTGGGTATACAGGATGTATGGGGTGTACGGGATGTACGGTAAGTACGGGATGTACAGGGTGTACGGGATGTATGGGGTGTACTGGATGTACAAGATGTATGGAGTGTATGGGGTGTACGGAGTGTACGGGATGTATGGGATGTACAAGATATACAGGCAAGCAGATATACTGACAGAAAGATTCAATGATCTACCAGAGCACTCGCAGCACCGTAGTAGTTCATTGAGGACTACAAGCTGACAGCTGCTAAGGCTGTTGGGACTTGTAGTTCATTCATTCCCAGAACTCTGTGACTGCTGCAGAGTGTGAACCATGTGGGCGGAGCTGTTTAAAAAATCTGACAGCCAGTACAGGGAAACTTCACCCCGTACTTCTGTCACGGGGGGGGGGGGGGGGGCAGCTACAGCATTGGGAACACTTACCTCCCAACTTTCTGAGATGGGAATGAGGGACACCTATTAGAAAAAGTATGTAGGTATAGGACACACCCCCTGACACGCCCCCCTTAAAGGGGAGTTGTACAACAAAAATGATTGGTTAAACCCACCCACTTTTTTATTACTGCTCTTCCTTTATATTGGCTTTTGAAATGTAAAAATGCAGCAATTTAGAAAATTGTATGAAAGGTTCAGCGCTGGGAACACTTTTTGATAGATAAATAATGAATTTTATATACAACTATATGGATCCGACCAAAATGAGGACAAATGAGGAGGAAGGCAGGACAGAGCGACTTTGTTCCAAATCAGAGACAGTCCCTGGAAATCAGGGACAGTTGGGAGCTATAGGAACATGTTACACATTCCACCCTAAAAACGGATGAACTTATCCTTTAACCAGTTTCACGGCGCCCCCCCCCCAGATGTACTGCTACATCGCAGCTCCACTGCACAAAATCATGTAAAGATAAGTGATTTTTCATTTCTGGGTAGGGGGCGTGTGCACCTCCCTACCCTCACCGCTATTGGCTGCTGAGGCTGTAAATCACCAAGCCCCGGCCAGCGATTCCCGGCAGGGACTCAGTGATTGCCACCAAAGCTGAGAGGGGGGAGATCTGAGTGTAAACAGCACAGGTCTCTCTCCTGTCAGCAAGGACATGCTGCTTTGTATCTCTTTGCACAGCATGTCTCCCTAGTAAATTGCACCCAGCACACAGTTGATCGCCCCACATGTTAACCCCTTCCTGCCCAGTGCCATTAGTACAGTGTCAGTGCTTTTTATTAGCACTGATCACTGTATTGGTGTCACTGGGGATGTCAGTGGCAGTTAGTCTGTTCCCCCAGTGTCAGAATGCCCGCCGCAGTCCCGCCATAAGTCGCTGATCAGCGCCATTACTAGTATGGAAAAAAAAAGTTCCATTATCTATACCGCCATTTGTAGACACTATAACTTTCACGTAAACCAATTAATTTACATGTATTGGGATTTTGTTTAGCAAAGACATGGAGCAGAATACATTTTTTCCACTCCCCCCACCCCTTGCTCTTCAACATTTTGGATTTACAATAGCTTTCTCATTGGCAATGGTCACCAGGACAGATAGAGAGGATGGATCTCCTCAGTGAAGCCACAGCCAGCAATAATACTCAGCAGAGGATCTAACCCTTCTCTGACCTCCTGCTCTCTAGCTCCCTTGTCTCCTCTTCCCATGCTTGTCTCCAGGACTTCTCCAGAGCCTCCCCATCCTCTGGCACTCTCTACCCCAATATGACTATCTCCTACTTTTAGGCGATCCCTAAAAACCTATCTCTTCAGGGAAGCCTATCCTTCCTTCAGCTAATAACTGAATCTTCTATTCCTCCTATCAGTTCATCCCCCACAGTTATTGCCTTTTGTACCACCAGCCCCTTCATCTTAGATTGTAAGCTCCCAGGATCAGCCCCTCCTATCCCTCTTATATTGAACTGTATTGTTGCTGTATTGTCTCCCTTTATATTGTACAGCGCTGAGCAAACTGTATAATAATAATAATAATGATAAATCACAATGAAGTTTTCCTCACACATACATCTCATACAATCCGGGATCTCTGATGTGAAAGGAGACTCTGCATATCACAATATTTATACATCGAGATAATATAAAACAAAGTGAGCGCTACTGATAAATAATCAATGGTCAAATAAGCAGCTAGAAGCACTGAAGATGATCACAACCACCTCTGATAAAATAAACAAGTAAAGTGCAGCGCTAAAAAATATGATATAAAATTTACAAAATTCGATCTAAATAGTTCGATCAAAAATGAATGCTCATAAAATCCTGCAATCGATTCATGAATATGGTGAGCACAGCTTATAACAAATCCGGATAATGGCAGAAATGCGCACTCACCGACCGCGCATAGGAAATGCGCATATGTGTATCAAATCCACAGATGTCGTTATCCTCCAGGAAGAGGTGTCATCAGTCAGTCTGCTGGGCTAACAGGGCCTCCTTAGATTCGGATCAGCCAGGATACACGTTCTTTCCAGGTACAGGGTTCCCTCCTCTGGATAGGATATGTAGCTGTGTCTGTCAATGCCTCAGTGAGGGGCACAAAATGGAAGAGTACCCATAGTGTAGTATGCTAAATGTTTTATTGGTGAAAAAATCTTTTAAAGAACAGGTCAGTGACAATGCTGGCAATTTGCCAGAAAAAACAATGAAGAGCTAATTCAAGTAAATAAAAACAGGTTACTGACCCTAGCGATAGTTGGATACTTGTATCCCCTCTGATGATGTGCCTTAGCACGAAAGGCCTCAGGAGGAACTGACAGCCTGTGACATCTGATCTTGCCGTTCAGACCACGTGGAGGTCTGACGGCCAACTATCGCTAGGGTCAGTAACCTGTTTTTATCTACTTGAATTAGCTCTTCATTGTTTTTTCTAGCAAATTGCCAGCATTGTCACTGACCTGTTCTTTAAAAGATTGTTTCACCAATAAAACATTTAGCATACTACACTATGGGTACGCTTCCATTTTGTGCCCCTCACTGAGGCATTGGCAGACACAGCTACATATCCTATCCAGAGGAGGGAACCCTGTACCTGGAAAGAACGTGTATCCTGGCTGATCCGAATCTAAGGAGGCCCTGTTAGCCCAGCAGACTGACTGATGACACCTCTTCCTGGAGGATAACGACATCTGTGGGATTTGATACACATATGCGCATTTCCTATGCGCGGTCGGTGAGTGCGCATTTCTGCCATTATCCGGATTTGCTATAAGCTGTGCTCACCATATTCATGAATCGATCGCAGGATTTTATGAACATTCATTTTTGATCGAACTATTTAGATCGAATTTTGTAAATTTTATATCATATTTTTTAGCGCTGCACTTTACTTGAATATTTATACATCAGCTATCATATGATCATACAATGGGCTCTGATCTGTGGAGCCATTCAGAGTGGATCCAGAATCCAGGAGATCCCTTTCTCATCTGGGACTCCGTATGACTCACTTACCATGTTTTTCTCTGTAGTAATCCAGGAAATCCTTCATATCAGACAGATCCGGCAGAGGGGTCTCTGCAGAGTATGGGTGATAGAGAACAATGACTCTATCAAGGAAACATTCCCAGATTTCTTCTGTGAGATTAGATCTATAGAACACAGACACACGCTGAAAGGATGAAGTTTCTGATAGAAGCGATATTATCTGTGACACATCGGTGTTGTGGTCCTGTATGAAGACAATCAGCCATGCTCTGCTCTCCTCCCCACTCATCATATCACTGAAACAACACAGAGGAGGAGAAGTGAGAAGATCGATGTGATTTGTTATATACAGTATACATATAAAAGTGATATAAAGAAATGCTGTATACAGATCCTGGGTGACATTCAGGACGGACCTCTCTCTGTAACCGTCATGATGTCTATTTATGGGACTGAGGACCACCAGTCCTGAATGTGCCATAGGGGCACTCATGGGCCACTGCCTAGGGCAGCAGGTTAGAGGGGTAAGTCCAGGACATGACCAGTTGTGATGTGTTCTCTTATTACTTTGCTTCCCTCTTCTGTTCTCCTCCGGACATTTGTGGCTAAATTCAGCAAGATAATCACTCATGGGAGGCAGTAGAGGGGATATCAGGATGAGTCACAAGACTCGTTACAGTTCAAGTAACATGAAAAAGTGTATATGCAGGTTAGTGAGCGCACTCTAAAAGCGCACTGAAAAGGAACCACAAAAACCTTTCTATCTAAAATTGGCAAAATGAAGTGTGCAGCGCTACAAAAGAAATGCCCGTAGCGAAAATAAAGAAGAAATAGCGCAGGGCATACATGACTAGGCCCAGAGTGGGGGGAAGGAAGAGCAGAAAGGGTTAAGGTAGCTCCAGGGGGATTTGTTTTGATAGTGGGGGGTAGATGATTGGTAGAGGTTGGTGTAGGTGAGGTTTTGCAGCACCTTAGGGTGGGAGGTTCTGTGAGGGGGCGTTAGTTTAGCTGGACAGCAGGAGTGTGAGCTTCCCTCCCGCCCTCCTGTTTGGGTGAGTTTTGGGTCCCTCCAGGTAGAGGGGGATTATGTTGGTTCATGGGCGGTTGTTGGTCTTTAGAGGCGGTTCTTATTTGGAAGGTAAACAACAATGGTGTGGGACCCATCCATGGTATGGGATGCCCGGGGACATTCCCAGTTAACCAAGGGTTTAACTGGAAGGTGGTGGTGCTGCACTGCGGACGGTATGGTTGTCTCCGAGCTGGTTGGTTGCGGCTGGAGGCCTTTGTGTATATGGTTGTCCGCAGGTGCATTTCGGATCGTTTGGGGTGCCTTCGAAGACCAACAACAATTCTTTGGGTTTCTGTTATAAGGAATGGTTGGTGTATTGTAACTTGAGTTGTTAATAAAAGGCCGTGTTGGCCATTTACTCCAAAATTTGTGTCTGTCTTTTGTTAGTATAATTGGTTAAGGGGAAGGGGTTGGTGTGGAACGGTAATGGTGGTCATGGGGAAGTGGACGAGCCTATCTCTGGTGCAATAGTCAAGTATTAGAAAAAAAAATGTCCTTATAACAGGTAAGATGAATGAGTAACTAGCAGTAAAATGTCCGATGCAGCCGTATCAAATGAGGTAAGTAGTCCAAATATGAAAAAAACTTCAAACAACGCTGATGTAATCCAATCCAATACGGAGGAGAAGGTAAGATGCCCACTTACCAGAAGCACAATCTTAATGCCCATGTAAAGATCACATGTAGCCGAGGTGTTGTGTAGGTACGGTATGCCTGGTAATACACTGGTGGTCCCTCAATGGTATGGGGATACCGGTCTGGTCAGATCACACTGTTCCTTAGATCCACACAGAAGCCTGAAAATGCTGGGGCTGAGGTATGGAGGCTCAGTGCCAGGTATACAAAGTAAAGGTGCCCATAGTGTAGTAGTATTTGATAGAGGTTTATTAGGATGAGCCCTCGCACGCCCTGACGTCACGCCGCCGGATCAGGAGGTCCTGCGGCCAACCTTTGATTCTCACTGGTCAGTGTTTTTAGGTGTTTTTAACAGCCTTTATAATTATCTACAGGCTGCAGGCACTTTTAGTGTACGTGTATTATATTTTTTATGTATTGGATTTAATAAACCTCTTTCAAATACTACTACACTATGGGCACCTTTACTTTGTATACCTGGCACTGAGCCTCCATACCTCAGCCCCAGCATTTTCAGGCTTCTGTGTGGATCTAAGGAACAGTGTGTGATCTGACCAGACCGGTATCCCCATACCATTGAGGGACCACCAGTGTATTACCAGGCAGTACCTACACAACACCTCGGCTACATGTGATCTTTACATGCGCATTAGGATTGCGCTTCTGGTAAGTGGGCATCTTACCTACTCCTCCGTATTGGATTGGATTCCATCAGCGTTGTTTGAAGTTTTTTTCATATTTGGACTACTTACCTCATTTGATACGGCTGCATCGGACATTTTACTGCTAGTTACTCATTCATCTTACCTGTTATAAGGACAATTTTTTTTTTCTAATACTTTTGTAGCGCTGCACTCTTCATTTTGCTAACATGAAAAAGTGTCTCTGCAAATATATATATGAGCACATTGCCGTTAGCCTCATATCCCAACTATCCCAATCCATTGTGCTCCAATGGTCTGTCCGTGTCTCCTTGGGCTGATGTGATGTCATTCTAACCACAATAAACCCCCACAATAATTACACAGACTTAAATTTGCCTAACCTAACTGTACACTAGAGGGTGCTAAACTCTGTCACAAGTTGTACATGTTTATCTGCAGTCTTGTCTCTACAGCCATTCAAAGTGCTGAAATTTAAAGATTCTTCTGAAGCTCAGAATAAAGGGGCAGAGAGTTAAAATTCCACTCTGCAGTGCTCAGTGAGGAGAGCTTTGAGAGCTCATTGGAAGAAAGGGACACCCCCCCCCCCCTCCACACAGCACACAGGAAAAGAGCCGTAGCTGTCAATCACAAGCTGTGTGCTGGACCTCCCTACTCTGTCACCATTTTTCTATTGGTATCAGGAAAACTTGTCAGAAGTGTTTCATGCTGATAGCAGAGGAACAAAGAAACGATAGAAATTACACTTCGTGCTCTTAATTGAGACAAGTACACACTATAGAGGGATATGCTTTGTTCATATGTCATGTCCGAGATTTACAACCACTTTAAGAAAGGATTCTTCGTAGTAGCAGTTACCCTTCTCCAGAGAGGTCTCTAGAGCAGAAAATGTAGACATACATCTTCAGGGAGATCCAATATTGGAAACAGCCCGGAGCCGGCAATCTGGAACAGTCCCTTAGGAAGAGGTAAAGCAGCGTTAGTCTCTCACTCTCAGGCCTCTTCTCACTGTGTCCCTGTGTACATAGACACCACCTTCCAGTATCAGACAGAACCTGCCCCATGAGTCTACAGGCCAGATCCTCGACAGACTTTCTCTTGACTGTTCTCCACACTTTAGCAGTAGCCCCCCAGTTCTCCCTGAGCTGGAGCCTCGATGAACCTCCTGCAGGCCTCAGCAGCTAGTCCAGGAGGGCACACAGCCCCTCCAGCCTGGGTCTCTCTCCGCCAGGGCAAAGGAACCTGCTGTTCTAAAAGGAACCTGCTGTTCTAGGCTCCAGACTATTTATGCACACATCAGCCTCCTACTGATTACTCTCTCTACTAGATATTGGCTGAATAAATATTCAGCCCAGGGTGTGCCTCTCTTTTTTGAACCATTCTCTGTAAACCCTATAGATGTTGTACGTGAAAATCCCAGGAGATCAGCAGTTTTTTAAATACTCAGACCAGCCCATCTGACACCAACAACTAGAGATGAGCGAAGTATTCAAAAATTCGATTCGACTGATTCGGCGAATTCGTGGAAAAATTTCGATTCGAGTCGAATATATTCGCTGTGAATTTAACTTAAAAAAGGGTGTTTCTAGGCTTCAGAGAGACTTAATATTAGTGCAGAACACTGTACCTTTAATTTAAATGCCCTTGGAGTCTGCTGGGGAAGAGAAATAATACTGTCAGGCAGTATGACATGCAGATGAGTGCCGTCGATCTTAGAATCACCGCACACTTCACTCATTTGGCCAGTCACGGGGCCAAAACCAGAGTGTGGAGCCACAGTGTGGCGGTGGAGGCAGCAGCAATGGGAGGCCATACAGCACCCTATGACAAAAATGGAAACCACCAGCAGTGTGAGGAGACCTGAAAGTGGCACATGGCAGAGTGTGGCGATAGAGACAGCAGCAATGGGAGGCCGTACAGGGACCCATGACACACTCTGGACCTGGCAGCAGCATGAGGAGGCGGTACAGGGGCCCATGGCAGATTACGGGCCTGGCAGCAGCATGAGGAGTCGGTACGGGGGCCCATGGCAGATTACAGGCCTGGCAGCAGCAATGGGAGGCCGTACAGGGACCCATGACACAATCTGGACCTGGCAGCAGCATGGGGAGGCGGTACAGGGGCCCATGACAGATTACGGGCCTGGCAGCAGCATTTGGAGTCGGTACGGGGGCCCATGACACACTCTGGACCTGGCAGCAGCATGAGGAGGCGATACAGGGGCGCATGACAGATTACGAGCCTGGCAGCAGCAACTTGGACAGGAGGACGTTCAGTTTCTGCACCGTCTGGTGCGTGCTCGCAAACTGTTGTCTCTTGGAAACGGATTCCAAGAAAGACTGCTGACGGAATCCGTGAAGAGGAGTAGCAGGAGAAGGAGCATCTGAACGAGCGGAATATGCCAACAAGCGACAACAGGGGCCCATGACAGATTACGGGCCTGGCAGCAGCATGAGGAGTCGGTACGGGGGCCCATGGCAGATTAGGGGCCTGGCAGCAGCTATGGGAGGCCCGTAATCTGCCAGCACCCTATGACAAAAAATGGAACCCACCAGCAGTGTGAGGAGACCTGAAAGTGGCACATGGCAGAGTGTGGCGATGGAGACAGCAGCAATGGGAGGCCGTACAGGGACCCATGACAGACTCTGGACCTGGCAGCAGCATGAGGAGGCGGTATAGGGGCCCATGGCAGATTAGGGGCCTGGCAGCAGTTATGGGAGGCCCGTAATCTGCCAGCACCCTATGAGAAAAAAATGGAATACACCAGCAGTGTGAGG
>CATNWA010006573.1:0-12021 GCA_951230385.1 Staurois parvus | reverse complement strand
CCCCCTTTTTCCCTTTTCTCTCTTTTGTTTTTCTTTTTATTTCATCCCCTCCCACTGCCCACCCCCCCACACTCCACTCTCACCCTCCCGCTCACCTCCACCCGTGTCGAACCTTCCCCCCCCTGTCCTCGACCGTGCTCCCCTCGCGGCGCCCACCCCCTCCCCGTCCGGCCCCTTCGTCGTACCCCTTTCACATCCCCCTCACCCTCTTCCCGCCTACCTCCTCTCCCTACCGGCACGCATCCTCTATTCCGCACCCGAGGCCTTTGTCACATTCCCGGCCCTGTCTCTAGTCCCCCTAACCTTCAACTTTCCCCCCCCTCTCCTTTCCTTCTGGCTACCGTTGCTTTGCCCATTCTGACTGCTTCGAGCGGGGCCCAGACACTTGCTCCAAAACTGCAAGACAAAGTCTCTGCCCCCCCGTCCCGAGTTCTGACAAAGCCCAATTGAAACTTTCCACCAGCCCTCCCCAAAACCCCCCCCACCTACCACTCCTCACCAACTTGCATAGAACACCCCCCGCTCCACTTGGAACCGCTGGACGGTGTCGACTCACGTCCCCATGGCAAAGCGTCCTCCCCGTCCGCGCGAATCACCCACTCCCCCGTATCCATGCGAAACACTGACCCCCTACTGTCATCCTCTGCAGGACCCCGTGTCTAAACTCACCCCTATATCCTCTCAACACACGATCGTTCCCCTCCGGGAACCATCCCACAGCCCACCCCCGATGCTGGTGTCTTTCCCCCTTCCATTAGTCTCGCGTCTCGCCCTGGATCTAGCTGGTTGTTACTCATCCTCCCCCTTTTCCCCACGCCAGGCACCGGTTGCCCAATTCAATCCACCAGCCAGTGTCCCCCCAGCTCCCCTCTCTCCCCTCTGATCCACTATATATCGCCGTCCATGTTTACCCGTACTCTCCTCTCCCCCCCTTCAGGACCCAGTGTCAGGTATCAGTTAGTGTTCCTACCAGCCGCAAAAGTCAGTTAGCGTTTAGATTTGCCCCGCACCACTATTACACTCATACTGCCTTAGGGTTGCTGATCACCGGTTCATTAGGTAGGGTATAAGAGCATCTGTAGCGATATCAATTATTGATCAGCGAACCAGAAAACTCCCTCACGAATTATCCCTCCTTAGTATAGTGTCCCCAAAAATTTAGCATTAGTAGGATCTGCCCAAGCAAGTGCAGTGTCAGTATATTGCGATACTATTGAATACAAAACCGCAGGGTTAGAAGGGAGATCAGGTTGGTCTGATCTCGGCCTAGCCACTAAGCTAGGTGAAATATGTTATTCTAAGTGGTTCAAGCATTTCCTGACAAGCCATGAGCCTCATTTTCGTTGTCCCCACGAGGTTGCACCTGATACCTGTAAAATTTAGTGTCCAAAAATGTCCAAATGAAATGTAGCGAATAGTTAAAAGAGCCTAGCAGGAGTGTCTGACGCATGTCAGATGGTGGAATGAAGAGGGACCCCTTGACTAGAAATCCGCCCCCAAAAAACGAGAACCTAGAAAGGCATAGAGATAGAAAGCAGAAGCACCCTGAAGGAATGAAGACTCAGATGAATGCAGAAGACGGTCCCTGTTAAGAGTCAAGGTTACACAACCCCAGGTATCTAAAGCGCTAGGGAACAAAGGGGTACTTTTCTCAAATGCAGCAGGGTCCAAGTACTAGTCCTGAATAACCACCCTTTCGTTGGACTGGGTAGTCATCAGCAGCCCCGTGTCATCCTGGCAATTTACAAACACCAAGCACGTGCAGTATCTCATGGTGATTAGTGGCCTAAATCCTCAGAGAGAAGTGAAGTGCTAGGGCCTGGTGCAGGTGCGGAGGAGGCAGTACCCTAGCGTCCTGCAGCCAACGCTTTGCAATCCTCGTCACCAGGCCTCTCGAGCCCCCCCCCCTCCTTCCCCCCCCAGGTCCTTGGGGGCACACCACGTCCTTGCCTTGGTTTTGCCGGGACATCAGCACCCTTCTAACAGCACCCACATTCCCTACCCGCCGTTCACTCCCCAAACCTGGGAATCCAAGGTGGGATCCCCCTAATCTCCTTAACAACTTCCGCCTTGTCACCCCCCCACCTCCCCCCCCTCACCAAATTCCCCCCCCCTCGACTGTGGACCGCACCCACCTCCCTCCCCTTAACCCCCCCCTACCACGGCCCCTCGCCCCGACAATTGATCCCCCCCATTCACCGCAAGCTAGCGTCCCCATCGCCCTCCCACTACGATTGACGTGGGACCTCCCGACACCCCCCCCATTTGGCCCTAACCCTAAAACATGGTCATCCCCACTAAGAGTGAATCCCAGTCTCCATACGGTCTAACCGTCAGCCTATCACCCCTACTTACCCAGTATCTCCCCCCGCTTCCACACTCCCAAGCAATCCCATACTCGCCCATGACCAACTATCCCCCAGCCACCGACCATGGGGGGGGGGGGGGGCCCTCCAAAAAGAAAATAAAATAAAAATATGCACAAACACGCGACCCCATAATCCCCCATGTAACATACACCAGTGTAACAAATGCTTTGGCGACCCCCCATGCGATAATCAGAACATTACTGAAAAATGAAAAATTCAAAACGATCCTCTGTAGTCCCCTCTCCCCCGCCATCCGCATAAGTCACTACGCAATCCATCATCGCAACGGGTTCGATCGGTGAGAACCGGGATCAATCCCCGCTCCTCTCGCATGGGAGTAATATGCCCCCCACTTTCCCGCTCGCCCCCATCTACGTCCTCCATCCCAACCATATCTAACCAGTGCTTTGTGCGAACTTTGGCACGCTCCTTCCTGACACCTGGGATCATGCAATAAATATTATGTGTCCAAACAACCAAAAATCCGCGGTCCCCCCCCGCGAAGCTTAAACGTTCCAATACCTCTTGCTTCTGTATGTGTGGCCTCAATACCTACCCGGCCCATCATCCCACGTTAACGTAGTACCGCTTCCCCCTCCCGCCATCCCCTGGTTTATAATAGCTGTAGCATCTCCCAAGCTTCCTACCACTGCCGAGAACCACCCCATGCGCCTAGGGTTTCCCCTCTTCCTGCGCGCCCCCACCTCAACCGGTCCGCCTCCCTATCCTTGAATCCTCATCGACATATCTCCGTAGTCCATTGCGACTGATTGGCTGTAAGAAAAAAAAGTCGATATATTCTCCGTATCCCGGAGCACCTAAGGACTCTCTGGCCGACTTTACAATCCCCTCCCCCGAGGATTTAATGCGGCCCTAATCACGTCCCGCCCCTTCGAGGACCGGAAGCTCCTGGTACACCCGCGCCCAAGAAATCCCCGCGTCTCCGTCTCCACGTCTAGGCTACGCGCAAGTCGATTCCTTTCGTTACCGTCCCCCCCGACCTCTTCAATAGCCTCTTCATGTCCCGATGAATCTACCGGGTCCCCTGGAAGTCCGGTGCCACTCCAGTGCCCCCCCCCTTGTAGCCCCCCCGCTCTTTGACCCTCCCCCCCCCCATCCATTCGGACCTCCGATCGTCCCCATGCCGCACAACTCGCTACCCCCACTTGGTATCCAGCAGCCTGTTGACCAATTCCTTTTCTCTAATAATTATGCCCTTGGTGCATTCGCATGTCCAATTTTTTTCTGGTTAAGTGACTTATTACCCTGGTCCAGATTTTTCGTACCTGTATATTGTCAAAAATCTTTAGAAGGACCATCATTGTTAGGAAGTACATTGATATAAGAACGGTGCCTGATGGATGTGGAACAAAGACGCAATCCTGGAGGTTTGTATTTTTAGAATGTTGCATTATTCAAATCGGAGGTTTATACTCGTGATGGGTGTTACTTAAAAAAATGGCAATGATATTCTTTACAAAGATTAGGGTGATTGTTCACAAAAGGTGTTGTTACATCTTGTTTAAGTTTAGCCGGAAAGGAGCGAAATTGGAGAGTCCTATCCCCCCCTCCTACCCCTATTCTACCGCCCGGACCCTTTAACCTTACTTACCCCCCACGCCCCCCCCCCACCCACCCCCCCCCCCCTTAGATAAGCACATCAAACGGTCGTACTCGCTACAATACCCTGAGCTATTTAAAGTTTTTCCTTCTTTTGTCGGTTAACCCTTGCTCCCCTCCTCATTTGTCCTCCTCGTCTTAAGGCTTCTCTTTCGATCCTGATCCTTGACCGCGCCTAAAAAAGGTGAGTGTTGATTTAAAGGGCAGATTGGGTGGTGGAGAGGTTTATTGTTTATCTCCATATTGTGCCTTGTCTATAATTGGGTGGAGGCAACGGTCCCATTGTGGGGTCGGGGTGTGATGAAAGCTCTAGAATAACTAGACCATTTTTGTATAATTTATTGTATGCCCATTATTATAAAGGTATTGAAGTTCGCTTTTCTGGCAGATATATTAGAAGTTAAATTAAACTGTTTTTTAGATTGCTCCAAGTAATGTATCCTCACAGACTCGCACCTGAGACCCTGACAATGTCCCCCCTTGTCAGGGTTGTTTCTCAGAAAGTTAGCCAATAAACAAATTTGTATACCAAGAAAAATGCCATATGTTATTGATTCATGCCCTAGTTTAGCTCATGAGGAAATTATACCAATTTACCGTTTTGAAAACTCGCTCCCCCCCGCCTTCACCTATCGTGGTGGGGGCAAGGCCATTAATACTTACTAATGTTCCCTAATAAACTTTGACCATCTCTGAACAAGAAGCTGGCCGTGTAGTTGCCGGTGGTTCAACGGTCGGTGTTCCCGAGAATTCTTGCGGATAAAACCAGAGATCTCTCTCCACAGACCAGTGGGTCTCTGAGGGGGATAAAGAAAAATCATCCTGTCAGGCTGTGTGCTGGGCAGACCCGGATGGACGCGGACCCACCTCCACTTGGTAAGTAAACCTTTTGTCTTTTTATGACTAAGAGCTCTTTCTTGCCCCCTGTGTTGAGGGAAGGTCTTGATCATTCTGTATTGTTCTAATATAGACCGTGATAACCTGTAGCTGCCTTTTGGTAAAGCAGACTTAACCTCTTTGGTAGAGTTACAAAAATAGTGCACTATAAAAAAAAATATAAAAGGAGTGTTTTTTGTAAACACAGATTGTTCTCTGGTAGAACACACTGTTTTGGTAAAACAGGGATCAGGAAGAGATAACTTTTGAATTTAGGAGAAACGCAGGATTAATAAGTTTGTGGAGCAGATTACTGTATTTTATTTCTGTCTTTTGCTTTTTCTTTCTGTTGCGTAGAAGCGGAAGAGATAATTTGTTGTGTACGGGATCGGTAACAAAATACAGATTAACCTAGGTAAAATTGTCTTATCCACTGTCTCTAAATATGGGTCAAGGAGGTAGTTACCCACCAGAGTCCCCCAGAAAAGGGAGGAAATTGTAATGATTATGTTGCTAGAGTTTGTGGAGGAACGCTATGGGAAAAAATCCCTGGCAATTTGTATGCAGGCGGACAGAACTATGGGGAGTACAGACCATTCCCAAGAAAGGGGAAATGCCTTTTTTCATACAGACATGGTTAAGGGATTATTTTGGCTGGCGAGCAAAACAGCCTTTCCTTGGTATGAGCCCACAAGGGGACCCACAATGGCTGACCATTTTGATATTTTCTTTGAAGAAAGGGAGAGATAAACTGGTTGAAATGCGTCACTGTATTGGGTTGATAAAAGTGGAGAAATTCTTTGTTCATTTTTGCTTTTTCTTTCCTGTTAAAAACAAAAGAGGAAGTTGAAATTGGATACATTAAAAAAAATGCCAGGAAAAATCTTTATCAATCTGAAAAGAAGCATGCAGCAGTCTGAGTGAGGGTCCAACGAACATGGAGAAACTACAATTATGTGAACCTTTCTTGTGAATAAATGGGATTTAACAAAAACCCTCAAAACTCCCCCTGGGTGCCCGATTGTTCAGCCTCACAGGATGAGAATCATTTGGGCAGAATATTCCAAATTGCCATTCAGTAAATTTGTTGGGAAGAGATTTTATGGGAATTATAGGGATTTCTCAGAGAGTAACATCAGAAGGAGGTATTGTTGCCAATCCTCCAAAGTACCCCATTATACCGCACCTATTTCAATGATGAGAGTCATCCCTCACTCACACATTACACCCCCCTCTGATACACATCCAGTTTGGGCCACTCAAATTCTATGGATGTAGGATTCATTTCATGTACACCGCATACACAGTCACACTCAAGGAAGGGGCATTGCCCTACAAACAGAGGCAATACACATTGTCGCCAGAGGAAGGAGGAAGGGATTGCTCCTGGGATGGCTCTAGTGGAAAGATTTTTAGAAACAGGTATTTTAGAAGAAACTTGTTTCTCCTTACAACCACACCTATCAATCCTGTTAAGAAGCCGGATGGCTCTTACAGGTTTGTACAAGATCTGAGGGCCATAAATAATTTGGTGGTTCCATTAGCCCCAATATGCCCTGAAGTGTGCCCATCACTCCTCACCTCCATTCAGTCCGATGCAGAATATTTTTACAGTGATTGATTTAACAAATGCATTTTTTTTTTTATTTCGGTTCCTGTGGACCACCAGACCGAGGGCGCTATTTGTATTTATATTATGAAAATCGCCAGATGAGCTGGTGTAGAATGCCCTAGGGCTATGTAGATTTGCCTGCAGTCTACTCACTTGCCCTCCAGACCACACTGAGGTCCTGGACACCCCTCCCAATGGTTCGCTCCTCATTATATATGTGGATGACCTATTGATTTGTGTTAGTTCCAAGTCAGGCGGCCAGTCAGGAGGATAGTTGGTCTCTGTTAGAATGGTTTGTCAGGGAATGGTCACAAAGCATCTAAAAAGAAATGCAATGGTGCCAAAAACAGGTTGAATACCTTGGTTTTACTCTAAGTCATGGTGAGAGGAATGTCAGTCACAAAAGAGCTGCGGCTCTCGTGGGTCTGCCCCGCCCACAAACAAAAAACGGACATGCTAACTTTTCTTGGTATGATTGGTTACTGCCCCCAATGGATACCTGATTGTTCATTCTATGATCACACTCTGAGGTCTGCCACACTTTCAGAATCACCTGACATTCTCACATGGTCAAATGAAATGGTTGATGCCTTTTGTGTACCTGAAGAATGCTATGGTAACGGTCCCTGGTCCTTGCACTACCTGACTATAAGAAAATGTTTCATCTGTATGCTAGGGAAAATTTTACAACCATGGCGGGGGTCCTGGCTCAGGAACATGGAAGGCAAGCTCCGCCCTGTAGTTTTTTTTTTTTTCCAAAGTAGTGCCAACTCAGGTTCAGGGCATGCCTGCTTGTCTGAGAGCTGTTGCATCCTGCGCGATTCTGGTGGAGATGGCTATTTCTTTCACATTGGGACATGAAACTACCCTACACACCCACATCAAGTGTCCTTACTACTGAAAAACATACACACTCAACACATGTCAGCACAAAGGTTGAGCGGATATGAAGTGATTCTTCTATCTGATCCCAACTTGATTATTAAATATTCTTTCAGCAAATTCAGGTCCTGCTCCAATTTTGAATGCCCTATTGGGGCTAAAGGGGAACAGGATGAAGTGGCACCAGAACACAATTGTGTATAACCCACATACAGCAAGACACTTCCCCTAGGTCCGACATGTCAGCTGTGGCTCTTGATGGGGCCCCAGATGTGTTTGTAGATGGCTCATGCTCTAGGCCAAATGATAATACTTACCCATCAGCATTTACCATAACAGGATATGCGGCATTGTGCAACTTCCTGACAAAATACTCGAGGCAAAGCCAATCCCATATCAGTCAGCCCAAGCAGCCGAACTGATTGCCCTTACAAGAGCATGTCAATTATTTGCAGGACAGGATGTCAACATTTACACAGACTCCAAGTACGCCCATGGTGCTGTACACGATTTTGGGGTCATTTGGGAGAGAGAAGAGGATTCATTGCTGCTGATGGCAAAACCATATCTCACTCTTCCTTGATATCTGATCTACTCAAAGCCATACAGTTACCAAAAACATTAGCCATTCTTCATTGCAGGGCACATACAAATCGCAGAGATCATATTGCCAAAGGAAATGCATTAGCAGATAAGGTAGCAAAGGAAGCTGCATTACAACAGGTGGCCAGTGAGCAGATGCCTTTGCTCACTTCAGGCGTCACAACTACCCCACATGACCAGATGTATGCAGATTTACAAAAATTTGCTACAAAAGTCGATCTAGCAGACTGGAATGGTTCTGGAGCACAACTAGATCCAGCTTCTGGTCTAGTGTGCTTAGAGGGGAAACCATGCATTCCCATGTCAAGTGCCCCATTGTTCATTGCACAGTACCACGGTCTAGGACATAGAGGATGGAAAACGACATGTGAAACATTATTGCAGGATTTTTTACATTACAGGCTTATCTAGGTTGGTGAAAGAATATGTTTCCAGGTGCATTACATGTATAAGGAACAATCCACAGAACCAAAGAAATCACAACACCAGCATCTAGTGTACCCAACTACACCTTTCATTCATTTACAAATAGATTTTACCCACATGCCAAAAACAGGACAGAGGCAAAGAGTTTTTGTTTGGTAATGGTGGATATGTTCAGCAGATGGGTGGAAGCATTTGTCACTAATAAAGAAGACGCACAAACTGTAGTCAGAATTCTTACACAGGAGATAATACCCAGATGGGGATGTCCGTCTGCAGATAAATTCTGATAATGGACCAGCTTTTGTGGCCGAAGGTATGTCAAGATTTGGTAAAAGTGTACTTAAGATAGATTGGAAATTTCATATTCCCTATCATCCTCAAAGTTTCGGGCTATAGTAGAAAGGATGAACAGGACAATTAAGGATAAGTTGAGGAAGGCCACTGGAGGAACCTATACCCACTGGAAGAAGATGTTACCTGCAATTCTAGCAGAGGTAAGAATGACACCTAATATAACTACAGGGATTATCTCCTTTTGAGCTAAATATAATGGGAAGCAACGTTTCCCCCACTCCTTGGGCTAGACAGCCACTTATGTTAGAAAGAGGGACCTTGACCTGGTACAACAAGAAACTAGTGTGAGAAAATTGATTCAAACTTTAGATAAGGTTGAAAGAAATGTTGCTACGCTACCTTGCTCCTTTCTATTTCCAGGAACCAACACACCTTTTCCAAGTGGGGGAGATGTCGTAGTGGTCCGCCAACTCGCTAAAGAACAAGAAGCAGGCACGACCCCGTTTGACCACCCTACTACGGTGATAGCAGCGTGATTACCAGAACGGCTGTTCTGGTGGGAGAATTCCCAGTCCTGGATCCATGCTACAGTTTCGAGCTTTGAAGACAGAGTGAAACCAAAAGCACCTGAGAAACCATGAGATGGAAAAAAAGGAGGTGAAGTATGAGAGGAAAATCTCGACAGACGCGGGTGAAGTAAGTGAGAAAAGGCCCTGAAGATGACGATTCCTTACTGCCCCTCATGGTGCTTTGAAACTCTGGGTCCTATTGGGGGCACACTGACTGTGGCTCTTTTTTCCTGCCAGTATGGATCCTAACTAACTGTATTTATCACCCTGAGAGACTTGGGTCTAATAAAAGGTATCTGTGGTCAAGGACTAGTTTTAAATGAGAACCCAGATAACCAAAAGTGAAAGAAAGTCAAAAAAGAAGTTTTGAGTAAGAGAAACAATCCTTTTTCAGGAAAAAATGTTGATGAACTGCAGTTTAAATATGCTTATGCTCAAAAGTCAGGTTCTGATAAATGTTGGATATGTAGTAAGTTACATCCTAGCACATATAGAAAATTCCTCTTCTGGCCGCTCCCGTCAAAATATTTTTTGTTATAAACTAAATCAGGGAAATGTTCTAGTATTGGTATTGACCAAATATTACTTCTTAATGCCAACCATATCTTTTCCAACTCTATGAGGACGACTCACTACATCCCGATTAAGGTGTTTTAGTACTGGGGGAATACTATCCACAAGGGAAAGAAGGGAATGTGGCTCACTGCATCTCCATATTAAAATACATATGCTGATCCTGGAAATGGAGGCGGATGGAACTTCTTCTGCTTGTGAAACTCGCTGGCGAAGTAAATGGGTAAAAACCCTGAAATGAAAGTTTAGAAGGATACAAGATAATAGTGGGGAAAACTATGTTTTTGGAAAATCGTCTTTTTTATTTTACAATTGTTGTCACCCCTGAATTTCATTCTGCAATACAAAAATATTATGCGACCAATCTCCATTGGGGAAACAATACCTATATCTAATCTGTTGTGGTAAGATCTGTTACCCTTGGATACCAGAGTAATGTCCAGAGCTTCGGTGCTATGTAGCCCAATTAGTGCCAATCATATGAGCAGATATATGACCAGAAGGATACCACCAGGTACGAAAGCCAGTATCATACCCAAAATACAAACTAACTTCCTGAGACAGAGAAGGGAAAACCAAACAAGAAAAGGTATGATAGGTCTTGAATTCTATATCAGGAGATAAGGTTTAGGCTCATGCGTTTTCCTAACTGTTTCACGGATGGGGATGTAACACACAAGAAACAAAATAAGTTAATTACACCAACACATATTCTATTGTGTGATATACTGGAGTTAGAACTCTAAGGACAATGTGGGTTGCTAAATAACGGAGAACCAGAGCTAATTAGATAACAGACTGGAGATGCAAAAGAATTAGCTATTGAAAGTTGGGGGATGGGGGGGGAGTGCATCTTCTGGGGGGGTGGGGGGGGGGGGGGGACAGGTTTGTGTAAGTATGACAGAGGATTCATGAATGTTGAACTTGGATATATATATTACCACAATAGACGTGAAACAGACTGTTTCCAGGTTGTTATTATGAAATATACTAAAGCAACACAGCAGGAAACAGGTAGATGGTTTCAATGGAAGAAGCTAGAGCTATAGGAAAAGATGGATGGACTACCTTTGATGATTGGTTTAGCGATCAGGATTTGGTTTCGCATCTTTTCATGGATAAAAGGTATTCGCTGTCCATGAAGACGCAATACAGTCATGATATTGTTTTTTGTTGGTTTTATATCTTTATATGCGTATGTTTTAAATGCTCATTATATTGCATTGCAAGAGCTACCAAGTCCGCAGCATAATTACAAATGAAAGCGATAAACTGGGCAACAGAACAACACAGATATGAATGATGTCAAAAAAGAATTGAGAACAAGTTCATGAACAAAGAGGGAATTGATAGGTCTCTATACTAACCTCACAAGCGATTTTTTATCTATGTACGCCTTTTAACAGTGATTAAGTTAGCGCTTTGTGTCAGATATTTTATGATGAGATTAATGAAACAGATTTTTTTAGATTGACTCAAAGGAATGTAACAACAGAGCTTACCAAAGACCGCCATGACATTGTTCTTTGTCTGGTTGTTTCTCAGAAAGAAGTTGAGCCAATAACACAATAAGAGAAAACCGAGAAATGTAGTGATACAGATAAGGATCTCAATGTAAGGTAAAGGCACAAGCATGTAATTTTACCATGATGTTACAGTTTTGAAACTCGCTTCCCCCACTCCCTTTGTTTTATCTGTAGTCTAATAATCTTAAATAATGTCTAATAAACTTTGAACATCTTGAACATAAGCTGCCGTTATTTCCCTGTTCAACGGGTGTTTCCCAGAATTCTGTGATAAACCAGGGGAAACTCTCCCCAGACCGGGGGGCTCTGGGGGATAAAGAAAATCATTTCCCTTTTAGCGGGTTGTCTCCCTGTTGCGTCTGATAACCCCTTTTATAGGGAGTACGATAGTTTAGGGGCTGTTATAATAATCGTATGTATTATCTGTCGTTACCACTAGAGATGAGCGAATTATTCAAAAATTCGATTCGACTGGGTTCGGCGAATTCGTGAAAAAATTTTGATTCGAGTGAATATATTCGCTGCGAATTTAACTTATAAAAAGGGTGTTTCTAGGCTTCAGAGAAGCCTTTATATTAGTGCAGAAACACTGTACCTTTAATTTAAAAGCCATTTGGGTTGTGGGGAAAAAGAAATAATATGTCGTCGTATGACATGCAGAGAGTGCCGCG
>CATNWA010006572.1:0-10112 GCA_951230385.1 Staurois parvus | reverse complement strand
CCCTACAGGGGGTGCTGTTTCCCATAAACAAGGGGGGTGCATTGGAAGAAAAAAGAGAAAAAGAGGGGTTTGTCACCGGGAGGAAACCACTGACTTACAGGAGGTGTGATTTTCAGAACAACGAGGGGGGTGTCATTGGAAGAAAAAGAGCACCAAGAGGGGTGTCACCGGGAGGAAACCACTGACTGTACAGGAGGTGCTGATCTCGATACAACAAGGGGGTGGTCAGTGGAAGAAAAAGGCCCCAAGAGGGGTGTCCCCGGGAGGAAACCACTGACCTACAGGAGGTGCTGTTTCCCAGATACAACAAGGGGGTGTCATGGAAGATAAAGGCACCAAGAGGGGTGTCACCGGGAGGAAACCACCACCCTACAGGAGGTGTGATCTCAGATACGACAAGGGGGTGTCATTGGAAGATAAAGAGCACCAAGAGGGGTTGTCACGGGGAGGAAACCACTGACCATACAGGAGGTGCTGATCTCAGATACGACAAGGGGGTGTCAGTGGAAGATAAAGAGCACCAAGAGGGGTGTCACTGGGAGGAAACCACTCACCTACAGGAGGTGCTGATCTCAGATACAACAAGGGGGTGTCACTGGAAGACAGCATTGACAGTACAGGTGCTGATCTCCCAGGATTGACCAGAGCACACCACACCCACACACCCTTTAGTGAAATCACCAGACCCCCCTTTTTCAAGACCGAATTGATCACCAGACCCCCCCCACCGACGTTTCCTTCTTCCACCCAGCCGACAAACTACCCGCACCCCTGCATCAGCTTGCTCCCAGGCATGCCCCGTCCCCAACCTTGCCGTCATCATCCGCCGGTGACGATATGTTGCCCAACGGAGGGAGTACACAGGGACACCCATGTTATTGAAGTGACCCTCGCTGCCTTCAACACGTTGGACTCGCATCTAGCCATTCTCCCACACCACCAACTGGCACAGGCCTGCAAGACATAAAAGACTTACTAACCACATCGCGCAATGCCTGAAGGGGGAGGGAGGGGGGGAATTATAACACACACTTACCACTGCTTCCAAAGGCAATCCAGTCACCCCGTGCTGCAGCTGATTATGGTGATGGAGAGGAAATACTATGATCCGAGATGCTGCCACAGAAAGAATAATTCGGATAGTATTATAGAGGAGAGAGGGTGTGCTGGGGGGGGCTATAGCCACTGCTGGATGTGAACTGGGGGAGGATCGCATTGGGATGTGTGGTAGGACGTGGTGTCCCTCGGGAACAATGGGGAGGTGATGATGGTGGACCAGAGAGACAGAAGCAATATGGTGCTTCTGGTTGGGGACAAGGTACCATGGCGGAATGGTGAGGGGATAGAACCATGAGTGGTACATGGTAACCGCTGTGAATGGGGATGGTAGGGGGTTATGACCTTGGAGTGTGAGTACATGGTAACCACCTGGTGGAATGGGGGAAGGAAGGGATAGGAACAAGTTGGGTGGTACCTTGGTTACATGGCGGACCTAAGTGTGGGGTGGGGGGGTGGGGGGGTGCGGGACACAGAGGGATAGAAGGGAGGGGATAGGACAACGGGTGGTACATGGTACCCTTGTGATGGAATGGTGGAGGAGGATAAGGACAAACGGGTGGGACATGGTACCCTAGTGGAATGGGGAGGGGATAGGACAACGGGTGGGACATTTGGCTTTTATTTTTTTTTCTAAAAAACCCGACCTTGTGGAATGGGGAGGTGAGATGGACAAGGGGTACATGGTACCATGGCGGGACAAGTGGGAGTCGGGGATAGGCCAATTGAGTGGGTACATGGTACCATGGCGGACAGGGGAGGGGATAGGACAACGAGTGGGACATGGTACCCTAGTGGAATGGGGAGGGGATAGGACAACGGTGGGACATGGTACCTGGTGGAATGGGGAGGGGATAGGACACGGGTGGGACATGGTATCATGGCGGACAGGGGAGGGGTTTGGACAAGGGTGGGACGGGGTTCATGGCGGACAGGGGAGGGGATAGGACAAAAAGTGGGACGGGGTATCATGGGGGGACAGGGGGGGGGGATAGGACAACGAGGGGGGGCCCAGGGTTTCATGGGGGGACGGGGTTAGGGGATGGGGACAACGAGTGGGGACATGGTATCATGGCAGAAGGGGAGGGGATGGGCAAAGGGTTTGGGGACATGGTATCTTTGGGGACAGGGGGGGGGGAATAGGACAAGGGAGGGGGGACATGGTAACTTGGTGGAAAAGGGGGTGGATAGGAAACGGGGGGGGACAGGGCCCCCTTTGGTAAAAAGGGGGAAGGGGTAGGAAACGATTTGGGACATGGTTTCCCCTGGTGGAAGGGGAATTTGGGAGATAGGTTTTTGGTACCATGGGGGGGGGGGAAAACGATGGACGAGTGGGACTTTGGAAACCCTTTGGTGGAAGGGGGAAGAGAAATTAAATGGGTGGGCATTGGGCCCTGAAGGAATGGGTAGAGGGGGAAAGGGAAAAAGGGGGCAGGGCATAGAGCCGTTGGGGAAATTGGGGGGGGGGGGGGGGGGGGGGTTGTGTCCTGGTGGAGAAGAATGGGGAAAAAGTGGGAAAGAGTGGGTAGGGCAAAGGTTGTCCCCATTTGAGTTGGGGGGGGGGGGGAGAAAGGGACAGGTAGGGGTGGGAGGGGTAGGATGTCCTGGTGGATTATTTGGGGAGGGGGGGCGGAGAGCGATGGACATGGGGTTGGATCGCAGTACCTGAGGGAGGGGATGAGGGCTGATTTTGGCAAATTCGTGGATTTGGGAAAATTCCAGAAGGAAAACCCGGGGACCAGCAGATTGAGCTTTTATGGAAGGCCCCCCGGGGGGGGTGGGGTGCGGTGAAGTCGCCCTCTTTAAATTTAAGGAAAAAAGCCCGAGGGGGGGGACAGATCTCAGGGCAGGGGCAAAATGTGGGAAAGGGGAAACCAAATTTTGATATTGGGGGAGGGGGGATTAACATTATTATTGCCCATAGCAACCCGTTCTCCCCCCGCAAGCACAAAAAGGGGGGCGGGGGGGTTACCCGGTGCTCCTGCGGGGTGCATCTCCCCCAAACTTTTCCTCTTAGAGCAGGTTTTGGGCCCTTTTCTAATTCCTCCCCTTTTCCCCCCTCCATTTCTTCCGTTTTCAGGGGGGTTCTTCCCTTTGGGGGCTCGGGGGAGGAGGTGGGACCAAGGGTTTCCCTGTACATGCCAAGGACGAGCGGCGGCTTTCACTATTTTTTTACAACTGGGGGGGGGACACGAGAGGGAATGGTTTTTCATTTGGAAACCCCGGGGGATCACCCCCACGAAGTACCCCGGATCCGTTCCTCTCTGTCCTGGTGCCCGGGGGGGGGGGGAGGGTTGCATAGGGTAGAATTAAAAAAGGGGGGGGGGGTGGTTTTGGTGCACAAAGGGGTCAGCGTTGGGGGGGTGTTAGGTTGGCAAAAAGAAACCCGCGTTTTGGGTTTAGGTTGGGAAAAGGGTCAGCAAAGGGGGGGGGGGGGGTTACATCAGCGTTTGGAGGGGGGCGGGTGTTTAGGTTAGCAATAGAGTCAGCATTAGGGGGCTTTAGGTAAAACAATAGGGTCAGCGTTGGGGGGGGGGGTGTCAGGTAGCAATAGAGCCAGCTTTTGGGGGGCGGGGGGGTTACATCAGCATTTGGAGGGGGGGGGTGTTTAGGTTGGCAATAGAGTCAGCATTAGGGGGGCTTTAGGAAAACAATAGGGTCAGCATGGGGGGGGGGGGGTGTATCCGGTAAGCAACAGGGTTAGCATTGGGGAGGGGGGGGGGGGTTTAGGTTAGCAGTAGAGTCATCATTGGAAGGGTTTCATGTAAGCAACAGGGTCAGCTTTGGGGGAGGGGGGGGGGGGTTAGGTTAGCAATATGATCAGCATTGGGGGGGGGGGGGGGGTTTCAAGAAAAGCAATAGGCCCAAAGCATGGGGGGGGGTGGGTTGGGGTTAGCAATGGGCCCCAGATGGGGGGGCTGGGTTTGGTTGGGAAATTAGGTTCACCCATTGGGGGGGTTTCAAGTAACCCAAAAAGGGTTTAAATTTTGGGGGGGGGGGGTTTAGGAAAAGCAATAGGGTCAGCTTTGGGGGGGTTAGGTTACCCAGTAGGTCAGCATTGGGAGGGTTTCAAGAAAGCAACCAGGGTCAGCTTTGGGGGGGGGGGGGGGGGTTGGGTTTAGCAATAATCAGCTTTCGGGGGGGGGGGGGGTTTCAAGAAAGGAAAATTTGGTCAGCATGGGGGGGCTGGGTTAGGTTTAGAAAATGGGATCAGCATTGGGGGTTTTCAAGAAAGGGCAATAAGGTCAATTTTGGGGGGGGGGGGGGTATCAGGTAAGCAATGGGGTTTCAGCATTAGAGGGGCTTTAGGAAAAACAATTGGGGTCAGCATTGGGGGGGGGGTTTGGGGGGGGGGTATCAGGTAAGCAATAGGGTAAGTTTTGGGGGGGGCGGGGGGGGGTTGGTTAGAAGAGTCATCACTGGGGGGGGTTTCATGTAAGCAATAGGGTCAGTTTTGGGGGGTGGGGGGGGGGGGTTAAACCCAATAATCAGCATTGGGGGGGGGGGGGGGAGCGTTTTCCCGTTTTCCGAAGTACTAACCCCCCCCCAATCAGAGGGAAACTAGGGGAAGTTCAGGAGGTATCATGCACTCCCCCTTGGAGCCCACTCATAGTATTCCTTCACTTCTTAAAAAAGGGCCCGAATTCCTGAAATCCTGGGGACCATAGTGCCCCCCGGGGGCTTTTGTGGTCTCTGCTCCGCGGGCACAATAACCCCCCTCTCCATTCAGCGTCTGGAGGGAAGAAATGCCCGGTGTCCAAGTACAGAGGGCGTTGGACTCTCCTGGGACAGTGCCGGGAAGGAAGAAAATGGCGGCGCCGGGTACAGGGGAAGGGCGTGTGATTTATGGTGGTGATCGGCCTCCCCCGGGGCCCACAGCCCCCTCAGCCCCTGTCAGCTCAGACAGAGGCGGTTTCCCAGCGGTTGTGTAAAGGTGGATGGAGCTATTGGGGGGGAAGGGGGAGAGATGGGGGGGAGAGCGCGGGTCCTGTGAAGGGTTGGGAAAAAAATTTTGAGGGGGTTTACCCGTTGGGTTTAAAAAAAAAAGGACAAAAAAAAAACAGTTTTTTGCACATTTTGTCGTATATAAATAATTAGGTTCCCCTTTTTTTTCTTTCCTCTGTTGGAAAAAAACCCCTTCATTTAAACGAGCTCAATTGTCAAGCAAAATTTTGCTCATCACAGTGCTCTGGGATCCTTTAAAAAACTTTTAAATGCTTATTTTAAAAAAGAATAAATATATTATAAAGAAGGAGGAGGGGGGGCCGACGGGCGCGGGGGAGGAGGGGGGGGGGGGGGGGGAAGGGGGGGAGGGGGGACGGAGAGGAGGCAACGGCGGCAAGTGGGGAGGACGCGGGGACAGAAAGAGGACGGCCTGAGGGACTGCGGGGGTGCTGGGGGCGGGGGGAACAGGGGGTAGAGGGTGGTGGGAGGAGCGGCCGAGGAGGAGGGGTAGGCGGGGGGGGGGGGCGGGAGTGGGCAGGGTTGGAGAGGAGCGACGCAGCGCTGAGGGTACGGGAAATCCCGAGGAGGAGACCGGGGGGTGACGTGGGTGAGCGGATGGCGCTGCGGTGTAGGAACTAGTTGAGACGGGCGGGAGGAGCCGAGGATGGAGGGCGTAAGGGGGAGGGAGCGGGGGAGCGGGCTCGAGAAGGACACGAAAGTGAGGGTTAAGCGGCCGATAGCGCCGAGCGAGGAGACTGCAGCGAGGAGGGTGGAGGGAGGGGGCAGGCGAGCGAGTGACCACGATTAGGGGAGGGAGCGCCGAGGACGAAGAACCAGCAGGAGGGGCGGTCGAGGGCCCGAGGGGGGAGTGACCATGGGGAAGGAGGCAGATGCACGTGAGGGGCAGGGGCGGATACGCAGCGAGGAGAAGGTGGCAGGACGGGAGGCAGGTAGGCGCGGGCGGTGAAGGGACGTGGGGACAAGCGACGAGGGAGAGGAAACGGGCGAGGCCGCCGAGATGGGACGCACGAGAAAGCGGGCAGGAGGCGCCGAAGGAGGAGACCACGAGATGAGAAAAGTGGGGATACGCGGAGGTGCCGGAGGAGGAAGAACTCTGAGAGTGAAGGTGGCGCCGATCGGGAGAGGCAAGCAGATGCGCGGCGCCGAGAGGGGACGCAGCTGAGGAGGAGGGGCGGTGAGGGGCAAGGGCGCCGCAAAGGAGGACGTAAGACGCAGCGAGGAGGGGGCGGGAGGCGCCCGGGGGCTGACGAGAGAGGGAGATACGCGAGGCGGAGGAGGGGTAGACGGAGAGGCCGCCGGGGGCTCCGGAGGAGGAGACAGCAGCAGATGTGGATGGGGGCTGGGGAGGCGCCACGGGCTCCGTAGGAGGAGCACAGCATGCGAGTGAGAAGGGCGGAGCGCGCCGGGGGGCTCCGATGAGGAGGAAAGCAGCGAGTGAGGGGTGCGGGAGGGCCGCCAACGGGGATAACGAGGAGAAAATGCAGCGGAGAGAGAGGTTGAGGAGCGCCGGGCTCCGAGGAGGAGACGCAGCGAGGAAGGGGCGGAGGCCCGGCGATACGAGGAAATCAAGCGAGAGGGGCGGATGCGCCGGGCTCCGAGGAAGCAGACGCAGCGAGAGGATTGGGCGGGTAAGGCGCCGGGAGGCTCGAGAAGTGAGACGCAAGGGTGAGGAGGTGGCGGGAGTAGCGCGCGGGCGGTTCCGAGATGAGACCAGCCGAGGACTTGCGGGACGCCGCCGATTGCTCCGAGGAAGACGTCAGCGAGAGGGGGCGGGTAGGCCCGTGGCGTCCGTGGGAGGAGTCGCTAATCGAGGAATGGGCGGGAGGCGCCCGGGGCTCTGGAGGAGAGACGCAGCGAAGGAGGGGCGCTCAGTATGGCGCCAAGAGGCTACCGTGGAGGCTGACGCAGCGACAGGGGTGGGGGGGGGGGTGGGAGGGGGAGGGTTGGCGCCTCCGGGGGGATGAGGAGAAAACAGAAAGAATGATGGGGGGGGGGCGGGGGTATGTGGACAATGGAAGGAGGAGAACAAAACACAAAACTCACAACTGGGGATTTGGAGAGGTCAACCACTGAGTTCATCGGAAGAGGTTCACAGGAGTACTCCCATCGTGATCGTCCACCCTTACCTGCCCATCCAGGAGAGAAGATTATGCTGTGGATTGGCTGCTGCTGGATGATTTGGAAGTGATTGTGGAGGGACTTATGTGATTGGAGGCAGAGGAGGAGTTGCGGAGCCCCCTGTGGGGAGAGAGACATGATGGAGATGATGGAGGTGATGGGGGGGGGGGGGGGGGGTGGGGGGGGGTACACTTGCTCAAAACACAAGGAGAAGGGATGAACAGAAGAGGACGAGATATCGAATTACCTTCATCTACCAAGATTGCCAGAGAGCCGTCCGGTGAGAGCGCCACGCAGGAGATGTTACAGCGAGTGGCCACAGGGAAGAGTCTCTGCATTATTTCTGGGGGGGATAGAGAGAGGAAATCCATCATCACTTACACCGGCCTCCCCCCATCTTTCCCCAACATGAGGGCACCTGTGTACATAACCTGCCCTGGGAACCCCAGACTGCGTCCCGCCCTGCCCTGGGACCCCACCCCCCCTAGACTGCGTCCCGCCTGCCCTGGGACCCCACCCCCAGACTGCGTCCCGCCTTCCCTGGGACCCCAGACTGCGTCCCGCCTTCCCTGGGACCCCAGGGACTGCGTCCCGCCTTCCCTGGGACCCCAGACTGCGTCCCGCCTTCCCTGGGACCACCACCCCCAGACTGCGTCCCGCCTTCCCTGGGGACCCCACCCCCTCATGACTGCGTCCCGCCTTCCCTGGGACCCCAGCCCCAGAAAACTGCGTCCCGCCCTTCCACGCCTTCCTGGGACCACCCCAAGCCCCCAGACTGCGTCCCGCCTTCCCTGGGAACCCCAGCCCCAGACTGCGTCCCGCCTTCCCTGGGACCCCAGCCCCAGACTGCGTCCCGCCTTCCCTGGGACCCCAGCCCCAGACTGCGTCCCGCCTTCCCTGGGACCCCAGCCCCAGACTGCGTCCCCGCTTTCCCTGGGACCCCAGCCCCCAGACTGGTCACCCTTCAGCCCCAGCCCCAGACTGCGTCCCGCCTTCCCTGGGACCCAGCCCCAGACTGCGTCCCGCCTTCCCTGGGACCCCAGCCCCAGACTGCGTCCCGCCTTCCCTGGGACCCCACAGCCCCAGACTGCGTCCCGCCTTCCCTGGGACCCCAGCCCCAGACTGCGTCCCGCCTTCCCTGGGACCCCAGCCCCAGGACTGCGTCCAGCCTTCCCTGGGACCCCAGCCCCAGACTGCGTCCCGCCTTCCCTGGGAACCCCCCAGAGCCCCAGATCTGCGTCCCGCCTTCCCTGGGGACCCCAGCCCCAGACTGCGTCCCGCCTTCCCTGGGACCCCAGCCCCAGACTGCGTCCCGCCTTCCCTGGGCCCCAGCCCCCAGACTGCGTCCCGCCTTCCCTGGGACCCCAGCCCCAGACTGCGTCCCGCCTTCCCTGGGACCCCCCAGCCCCAGACTGCGTCCCGCCTTCCCTGGGACCCCAAGCCCAAGAAACTTGCGTCCCGCCTTCCATGGGACCCCAGCCCTCAATCCAGACTGCGTCCCGCCTTCCCTGGGACCCCACCAGCCCCAGACCGCGTCCCGCCTTCCCTGGGACCCCAGCCCCAGACCTTGCGTCCCGCACTTCCCTGGGACCCCAGCCCCAACTGCGTCCCGCCTTCCTGGGACCCACCCCAGACTGCGTCCCGCCTTCCCTGGGACCCCAGCCCCTCAAAAAGACTGCGTCCCGCCTTCCCTGGGAACCACCAGCCCCCCAGACTGCGTCCCGCCTTCCCGTACCCCCACCCCAACTGCGTCGCCGCCTTCCCTGGGACCCCCACCCCAACTGCGTCCGCCTTCCCATGGACCCCACCCCCAGACTGGTGCGTCCCGCCTTCCCTGGGACCACACACCCCAACTGCGTCCCCCTTCCCTGGACCCCCAGCCCCAGACAGCTTCCCGCCCTTCCCTGGGATACCCCAGCCCCAGAACTGCGTCCCGCCTTCCCTGGGACCCCTATAAACACAAAACAATCACCCCTGCCCTGGGCCCCCACCCCCCAGACTGGTCCCCCCTCCCGGGGACCCCCCCCCCCCCAGACTGCGCCCCGCCTGCCCTGGGACCCCCCCCCCCCAGATGCCCCCCGTGCCCGGGGACCCCCCCCCCCGACTGCGTCCGGCCCTGGGGACCCCCCCCCCCCAGACTCGTCCCCCCCCCGGGGACCCCCACCCCCAGACTGCCCCCGTTTTCCCGGGGACCCCCCCCCCCAACTGGTCCAGCTTTCCCTGGGACCCCACCCCCAGACTGCGTCCCGCCTTCCCGGGGACCAAAACCCCCAGACTGCGTCCCGCCTTCCCTGGGACCCAGCCCCGATGCGTCCCGCCTTCCCTGGGCCCCACACCCCCAGACTGCGTCCCCCCCTTTCCCCTGGGCCAAAACCCCAAACTGGCCCGCCTTCCCCGGGGACCCCCACCCCCAACGCGTCCCGCTTCCCGGGGCCCACCCCCCCCAGACTGCTCCCCCCTTCCTGGGACCACACCCCCAGACGGGTCCCCCTTTTCCTGGGAAAACCCCCCCGACGCGTCCGCCTTCCCTGGGACCACAACCACCAGATTTGCGCCCTGCCCCCCGGGGGACCCCCCCCAACGCTCCCCCCTTTCCCTGGACCCCACACCAGAAAAACACCCCCCTGCCCGAGTCTCTTAGGTCCTTCCCCCGGGGTTTGGACCAGTCAGAGGACAGGAACCCCCACCGGGCTGAGGCTGTGGAAATGCCCAAGACACACAGGCCCTCCTCTTTGCTCGGCACATAACCCGATGCTTAGAGCGCAGTGAAATGTCGTGACCCCATGGAAAAACATCCCCGGCGGACACACCGACATACCATCACCGGATCATCCCATGAGTGGGGGAACCCCCCCCAGCCATCACAGGAAAATCCACCCCTAGATAGGCCCCCCCCCCCAAAGAACTCACTTCTTGAGGGGGAAAGAAAACTCAGGCGATTGCCCAGGGGGCTGAGGAAGAACTGCCATCCG
>CATNWA010006571.1:595000-641228 GCA_951230385.1 Staurois parvus | reverse complement strand
CACTATATTACGCTCTTCCCCGGACCCCGCATTCACTATATTCGCTATCTCCCCGGACCCCGCATTCACTATATCCGCTCTCCCCCCGGACCCCGCATTCACTATATCCGCCCCCCCCCGGACCCCACATTCACTATATCCGCTCTCCCCAGACCCCGCATACACTATATCCGCTCTCCCCGGACCCCGCATTCACTATATTCTATCTCCCCGGACCCCGCATTCACTATATCCGCTCTCCCCGGACCCCGCATTCACTATATCCGCCCCCCCGGACCCCACATTCACTATATCCGCTCTCCCCGGACCCTGCATTCACTATATCCGCTCTCCCCGGAACCCCGCATTCACTATATCCGCTCTCCCCGGACCCCGCATTCACTATATCCGCTCTCCCCGGACCCCACATTCACTATATCCGCTCTCTCCCCGGACCCGCATTCACTATATCCGCTCTCCCCGGACCCCACATTCACTATATCCGCTCTCCCGGACCCCGCATTCACTATATCCGCTCTCCCACAGAACATGGAAATGCAATTATTTTAGTATAAACTGCTAGATCCCTTTCCTCATCAGCAGTATACTTGTGACTTCTGCATGGGTGGGGGGGTGGGGTGGGGGGGGGGGCTGTAATTCTGGAATTGTGTTTCTTTCTATTTTTGGCGTTGAATACATTGTGATTGGATGAGGTTGTGCAGTGAAGTGACGGACGGACTCCATGGAGGAATCTGATGTCTGGGATCCATGTTGTTACAATGTTACACTTCATTATAAAAGAGCTTCTGATGGAAAGAGGAAATAACGGGCCTACGATCCCCGCCATGACATCAGTCCAGCGGAGCATTTAGCCGACACAGAACACACCCAACACATGATTGCACGATGATTGCACAATAATAATCGCATAGGAGGTCCCCCCCCCCCGCCCCCCACCTTTTTCTTTCAGGGGGGAACTTCACTCTCTCCATCAGCACTGACTTCTTATAATCCTTCTGCTGCTACAATTAGTCAATAAATAGGAAAGTTGATTATATTTCCTTTTTTTTTTTACATTTCTTCAGTTACTTCCTGGTTTCTGGCCTAGGCCACCATGATGTCATCCATCCCAGGAGTCTTCAGGACAGAAGGAGGGGCTTTCACGGCACGCCTGAGCTAAGGGCAGATGGATTCCAGGAAGTAAATGCTACTGAATTGTCTAATGAATTGTAGCTTTGCCCTAGCATGTGTGATCAAAACGCACAGACCGTTCGCCTTTAGTAAACTCCGCCCCATTGCGTTATAAAAAGACGACTTATTTAAAAACGATACGCGCAATTTATTCTGAAAAGAATTTCATATGTTTGGAATTGCGCTTTAAATAAATGAATAATTATATATATATATTTTTTTTTCTTCAGTTACTTCCTGGTTTCTAGCCTAGGCCACAATGACGTCATCCATCCCAGGAGTCTTCAGGACAGAAGGAGGGGCTTTCACGGCACGCCTGAGCTAAGGGCAGATGGATTCCAGGAAGTGAATGCTACATGAGTCTTACATGAGCTACATGCCCTTACTCAAGATGGTTGCAGCTAGAAATGCAAAGGGGGGGAGGGGAGGGGGGGTTCTCAATATGGATGGATGGGGGAGTTTGCTTTGAGTATTACAAATATATTAAATATAATTTTCGGTGTACCGTGTAGCTCTGCCCTAGCATGTGTGATCAAAGCGCACAGACCGTTCGTCTTTAGTAACTCCGCCCCATTGCGTTATAAAAAAGATGACTTATTTAAAAACGATACACGCAATTTATTCTGAAAATAATTTCATACATTTGGAATTGCGCTTCAAATAAATCAATAATTATATATATATATATATATATATATATACATATATATGTTTTTTTTTTAATTTCTTCAGTTACTTCCTGGTTTCCAGCCTAGGACACAATGATGTCATCCACCCTGGGAGTCTTCAGGACAGAAGGAGGGGCTTTCACGGCACGCCTGAGCTAAGGGCAGATGGATTCCAGGAAGTGAATGCTACATGAGTCGTCTGCCTTCAGGACAGAAGGAGGGGCTTTCACGGCACGCCTGAGCTAAGGGCAGATGGATTCCAGGAAGTGAATGCTACATGGTCGCAGCTAGAAATGCAAAGGGAGGGAGGGGGGTTCTCAATATGGATGGGAGAGTTTGCTTTGAGTATTATAAATATATTGAATATTATTTTTCGGTGTACCGTGTAGCTTTGCTTTAATTGTCCCTAGGCTGTGTGATCAAAGCGCACAGACCGTTCGCCTTTAGTAACTCCGCCTCATTGCGTTATAAAACTCCACGACTTACGATACGCGCAATTTATTCTGAAAATAATTTCATACATTTGGAATTCTGCTTTAAATCAGTGAATAATTATTTATATATATTTTTATTTTATTTTTTACATTTCTTCAGTTACTTCCTGGTTTCTGTCCTAGGCCACAATGATGTCATCCATCCCAGGAGTCTTCAGGCAGGAAAGAGAGGCAGCACAGAGGCTAAGTGGTTAGCACTTCCGCTGGCAGTACTCGGGTCATTGGTTCGAATCCCAACCACGGCACCACCCGCCTGGAGTATGCATGTTCTCCCTGTGCCTGCGTGGGTTTCCTCCGGGTGCTCCAGTTTCCTCCTACACTCCAAAGCCATGCTGGTAGGTGAATTGGCCCCTGTCTAAATTGGCCCTAGTATGTGTATGTGAGTTGGGGACCTTAGATTGAGGGTCGGGGACCGATGTGAACGTACAATATATATGTAAAGCGCGGCGTACAGGGATGGCGCTATAGAAGTACCTGAAATAAATAAAATGGGCCCCAAAGCAGGACACCCGACAGGTTCCAGTTCAGAACAGGTTTTCCTTCATCCTGGCTGTAGATCCGCCTCCCCCACCAGGAAGGAACTGGTTTGTCTTCTCTCGGTCACGTCATCGGAGCTCTATCGCTTTGCTGGGTCTTGTGATCTGGCTCCCCGGGTGTCAGAGGGGCCCCGGACGGTGCGGCTCTTCCAGTGCGCACTATGTTCTGCTGCTGTGCGCAGGGCAGCGCCGAGGAGGTAGGGAGGGGGGCAGGAGCTGGGTGAATGCATGTCGCTGACAGTGGCCCTGTACCTGCTGTGAAGTCCCCCCCCCCCCCCCCACAGATAGGATCTTCGAGCTGAACTTTCCAGGAAGCAGCACAAAGTCTGAAGAACGAACTTTCTGCGTTTCTGTCTCTCGGGACGATTATTTTTCAAGAATAATATAAATGACGGTTAATATTATTGGGCTTCGCGCACAACGGGCGGAAGCTGCGCAAAGTCGCGTTAAAAAACGGGAGTTTTTCTGCTTTTTTTGTAGCATTTACCCGCGTTTTTCCACTTTGGCATTTTTTTTTATATTTTTGGGCTTAAAAAATGCTCAAAAAGCCGATTCTACTGCGTTTAGCCATTCATGTCCGACTTGTCATGCAACTTCAGGGTTCAAAGTCACATGACAAGCCGCCCCCCCCATGTTTCCCAATGAGTGCCATTCATATCCGTGCAGCTTCGAGTCGCAGCGACTTGGAAGTATTTCTGCACCGCTTTGGTCCGACTTTCCACACGACTTGAGAGCCTTCAGTGTAAACCCTCCAAAGTCGCATGAAAGTCGCAAACTGAATGTTAAATGTGCGACTTTTGCAACTTTTACAGCAAAAACGATCATCGAAAGTCGCACTCATCCAAAATCGCATCGAATCGCAGCACTGTAAAGTCGCAATGAAAATCACAAGATTTTGTAATTACACAAGTGTGAATGGAGCTAGAAAACTCCTCTTGAAACTCACTAGTTCTCGGGGGGGTTCCAGCCAAGAAACGCCCCCAAAAAATGCTGATCAAAGCCTGTGTGTGCATGGACACATAGGATAACATGCTGGGGAGGTTTCTGGCTGTAGAAAAAAAAAACGCCAGAAGCTAGAAACAAACGCTGTAAAAACATTCGGTGTGCATGAGGCCTTATTATTATTTAATGTATTATTATTTAATTTTTTTATTAATATTTAATTTACTATTATTATTATTTAAAATTTATTATCATTATATTATTTCATTTACTATTATTATTATTATTTAAATCTAATATTATTTAATTTATTATCATTATGGTTTAATTTACTATTATTATTATTATATAATATATATATTATCATTATGATTTCATTTACTATTATTATTTTTTTTATATATTATTATCATTATTCATATGATTTAATTTGCTATTATTATTTAATATATTATTATCATTATTAATATGATTTAATTTATTATTATTATTATTATTATCGTTTAATATATTATTATCATTATTTTATTTATATATATTAGAATTTACTATTATATATATTATTATTTCATTATTATTTAATATATTTTTTATCATTATTCATATAATTTAATTTGCTATTATTATTATTTAATATATTATTATCATTATTAATATATTTTAGTTTATTAAAATTATTATTATTATATTATTTAATTTTACTATTAATATTATTATCATCATTTAATATATTATTATTATTCAATATATTATAATTTACTGTTAATATTATTATTATCATCATCGTTATTTAATATGTCATCATTATTGTTATTATTATTATTGTTGTTATTATTATTTAATTTCTTTAATTATTATTATTGTTATTATTAATTATTTTTTATTATTATTTTTTAAGTATTAGTACTATTATACAGGATTTCTATAGTGACATCAGTTTGCCATTTTTTTTAAATGGCGCTGCAATGCGTCAGTGCACGTAAGGCGCGTTGCCACGAGCTGCGGTAAAAGTGACGACAAGCAGCCCTCGGCCCCATAACTGCACCCCGAGACGCCGTTACAATTTAGAAATGATCTTTCTGCGCTCCTCCAGATAAATCAAGCAAATGTGAAAAAACGTTGGGCTCTTCCCTTTTTTTCCTGCCCCTGCCGTCCCCAGAGAACTGTGCGGGGATCCGCCCCCAGACAGGTTACGGGGTTGATGATCTGCAGACGTCTTCAAGGGGAAAGTTCTCCCCCCTAAGCTGCTCTATGTCAGCCATGCTGTAATGGGGAAGGGGGGGGGGGGGGCGGTAAATGACACAAACATTTTCTATCCCATTTATTTTTATATATCCTTATTTCAATTACTAAATGTTTTTTTTTTTGTTTTTTTTTGCAGATCGAACCCCTGTCTATAGAAGTCAAGCACCCCAAACAAGTGAAAGGTGGGTGCTTTATATCATATGAAAGTGTCATCCCACCCGTAGGGGGCGCCATTGTCAGACTGTCGCCAAACTATGACAGGATGTTCATGACTTTTTGGAGAATCCAGAAGGAAATGAGATGGGCGCAGTGGGCGGAGCTTGGGTGTACAGCTGCAGATTTCCTATAGGCGGTTGTGGCTATGATTGGTGTAGTACAGGGGCGGACTGATGTCTCATGGGGCCCCCGGGCAATAGGGGATTATGGGGCCCCCAGACAATATGGGATCATGGGGTCCCTGTGTCCTTGCCCAAACTCAAACCACACCCCCAAAAAGCCTATGAAAGGTATCAGGGGTATCTCATGGGGCCCCCTACTGACCCCGGGCCCCTCGAATGTTCAGTCTGCCCCTGGTGTAGTAGGATCTCTGTACTACATCACTGGTTGGCAGAAAAGGCCCTTTGCTTTCAGTGCGGAAGCAGCGGCCTCTCTGCATAGGTATGACACCCCCCCAAAAATGTCACCCCCTGCCCCCCCAGCAAAGCCCATTGTTCTCTGCTGATTAGAAAGCTCTGGTGTGTAATCGGGAAGGGGGGGGGTTTACTCAGCAGGGAGGCGTGTCGGACCTCTGCAGAGAGACCGCTGCTTACCCCCAGAGATGCCCCTAGAATGAAGGTTCAGTGGCACTTTATGCCCCTTTTCTCGATCTCATCCGTAACGATCGGTTGTTTCCTTTCAGTTCTGGAGAAAGGGGAGAAGCTGCTGCTGAAGAAGGTCGACGTTCCCGAATACGATGAGAAATTTTCGGAGATCGCCGAGCTCTACAATAAACAGGTGGAGCACCACAACGCCATGAGCCGCTGCTTGGCGTGTGGGGGGGGGGGGGGGGGGGGGGGGGGGGGGGGGGGGGGGGGGGGGTTGGGGGGGTGGGGGGGGTTGTTGGGGGGGGGGGGGGGGAAACACAGTGATAAATGAGGCTCAACTCCGCCCTGGCCACCATATGGACTTTGTACAAGTCAGATGGATGGTGCCATTGTCTGGGCCGCCATGATTTGATGAGGACTGTGGGCTATCTGTGCCAGTCCCCAGAGCAGGATTATGTCACTACTGTGTCCTGTAGGTGGGGGGGGAGGGTAGTCACTGGTTTTTGAACCCCAGCACCCTAGCAGATGCCAGACGAAGGGGTCCTGCGAGGCTCCAAATCGTTCTGTGACTTTGATGAGATTGCTGAATAGAGCTTTGGACCTGTTCTGGAGGTCCTTGGACATACTTGTAGCACTACCCCCTTAGGGACTGCTGATGAATTGGGCCCCCCTACAGTCCTGGGCAGCCGGTCATTCTGCATTTTCCACACAAAGCTTGCACTAAGAGTCGGAAATCAGTCCTGACCGGCTCCGACCGGCAGGATCGTACAGCAAGAGTTTCCCACATGGAAGAAAAATATATGAGATATGTATTTTAATAATATTCTTCCCAAATATATTGGCATATATTTGAAATGCTACAATTTTGGTCGTATTCAATATATTTCAAAATATATTTCAATAAATAAATATATATACTGTATGTTGAAATGCTTTTTTATTACAGAATATAGGAATCATATTTTTAAAATGTTTCCCAAATATATTGACATTAATTTGAAATACTAAAATTTTGGCCATATTCAATATATTTTTATATATATATATATATATATATATATATATATATATATATATACTGTATGTTGAAATGTGTTTTTATTACAGAATATAGGAAAAATATTTTTTTTTAAATATTTAAATATTTTTCCTAAATATATTGACATATATTTGAAATACTACAATTTTGGCATATTCAATATATTTAAAAAAAAATATATATATACAGTATACATGTATAAACTGTATGTTGAAATGCGTTTTTTATTACAGAATATAGCAAAAGATATTTTGTAAATATTTTACCCAAATTTGAGATACTACAATGTTGGCCATATTCATAATATTTCAAAATATATATATATATATATATATATATATATATATATATATATACTGCATGTTGAAATGTGTTTTTATATATTACAAAATATATGAAATATAAAATGTATTCTTCAGAGTCTTCTTTAACATATAAAGAAGTAATTTTAACATATATTTTTACATCTATTTGTAAATGCATTCCAAAAATGTAGATTAAATGTATTTTTAAAAATATTTTTCATATATTTTGTAATAAAAAAACGCATTTCAACATGCAGTGTATATATATATATATATATATATTTTATTGAAATATATTTTGAAATATAGTGAATACGGCCAAAATTTTAGTATTTCATATATATGTCAATATATTTGGGAAGAATTATTTTTAAAATATTCTGCAAGGCCTCCAGGAGCCTCCAGCCCGGCTGCCCCTGAATCCAGACCGCCTTTTCCTGGAGAAGTGGCTGGTTTGATTTCTACCAATCTTTTATAAGTCTTCTCTCCGATCCTCTAGTACAGTGGTGGGCAACCTTTTTTTTCAACTGAGCCAAATCTCGCCAAAACCACGATTGAAATTTATTTTGAGAGCCACATTTTTAAAACTGAAAATACATCCCCCATATAGTAATTCATCCCCCATATAGTAATTCATCCCCCATAGTAATTCATCCCCCCCATATAGTAATTCATCCCCCATATAGTAATTCATCCCCCATATAGTAATTCATCCCCCATATAGTAATTCATCCCCCCTATAGTAATTCATCCCCCATATAGTAATTCATCCCCCATATAGTAATTCATCCCCCATAGTAATTCATCCCCCATAGTAATTCATCCCCCATATAGTAATTCATCCCCCATAGTAATTCATCCCCCATAGTAATTCATCCCCCCTATAGTAATTCATCCCCCCTATAGTAATTCATCCCCCATATAGTAATTCATCCCCCATATAGTAATTCATCCCCCATATAGTAATTCATCCCCCATATAGTAATTCATCCCCCATAGTAATTCATCCCCCATATAGTAATTCATCCCTCATAGTAATTCATCCCTCATAGTAATTCATCCCCCATATAGTAATACATCCCCCATATAGTAATTCATCCCCCATAGTAATTCATCCCCATATAGTAATTCATCCCTCATAGTAATTCATCCCTCATAGTAATTCATCCCCCATATAGTAATACATCCCCCATATAGTAATTCATCCCCCCTATAGTAATTCATCCCCCATATAGTAATTCATTCCCCATATTGTGTCAATTCACTTACCTTTGCTCCGCGCGTTCTTCTCGTCGTGTTCCCGCGCCGTTCTGGTCTTCAGGGCGGACTGTGACAGGAGAGGAGTTCGTCACGCTGCCCCCGCCTACATCCTGGCTGCCCCGCCCACATCCTGACAGCTGCAGAGTCCTGACTTTTGGGGCGGCCGCCCGAGAGGAGGGAGGGGAGCGGCCGCCCGTCACACAGAAGAGCCGCATTTAAGTTTGTAAAGAGCCGCATGTGGCTCGCGAGCCGCGGCTTGCCGACCACTGCTCTAGTAAAACATCCCCATCAAGGTGCTTCAGATATATTTACAAAGTGTTTCTTTGGTTCCTTTTTCCTTTTCTGGACCCAGCAATTAGTGCGATCAGCCTACCGGAAAGAGGTCTGCATGGAGATAGCTGCCCTCTCCAGTGTTTCCGGTTGCACATACTCCTTGGTCTCTTGCAACCTTCAAAGATGTGAGAAAAGCCTACCCAACCTCTTTGCTCAAATATCTGAACCTGAAACTACTACACGTTATTAAGTCCCTTTGGCTCTTCCCATATTTCTCGCTCCCTGCCATTTATGGTGCCCCCAGGAAGGTGACACAGGCTCACCTGAGGAGCAGTCTAAGCTACAGTAGGCCCATACCAGAGCTTCTGAAGTTTGAGATGAGATGAAGATCTTAGTGGTCCCGGTTTTCTTGGCTGAAAACTGTCACCGGGTCACGGCCCCTCAGGATCACCCCACTGAGTGGGTGGCAGGAACAGAACCGTGTGGACACTGTATACTAGGCTGCAGGAAGGAAAGTGGTCAGGACTAGGCAGGTGTCCTGGAATGGAAGTCAGCAGACAAGAAATTAGCCAGCTCCAGGGGGGGGGGGGGGGGGGGTTGGGGCTGTCAAGGCAGGCAGGAGAGTAGTCAGGTCAAGGTAGGGATTGAGGCAACCAGCAGAACAGTCAGGTCCAAACAGGGGTTGAGGGAGGTAGGAGAGTAGCTGCATCTAGACATGTGTGGAGGCAGACAAGAGAGTAGTCAGGTCCAGGCAGGTGTCGAGGTAGACAGGAGAGTAGTCAGGTCCAGGCAGGTGTCGAGGTAGACAGGAGAGTAGTCAGGTCCAGCCAGATGTCGAGGCATGCAGCACAGTATTCAAGCCCAGGCAGTGGTTGAGGCAGGCGGCAGAATAGGCAGGTCCAGGCAGGTCTCAATGCAGTCAGGAGAACAGTCAGGTCCAGGCAGTGGTTGAGGCAGGCATCAGAATAGTCAGGTCCAGGCAGGTGTCAAGGCAGACAGGAGAGTATTCAGGTCCAGGCAGGTGTCGAGGCAGACAGGAAAGTAGGCACGTTCAGGCAGGTGTCAAGGAAGAAATGAGAGTAGTCAAGTCTAGGCAGTGGTCAAGGTAGGCAGCAGAGTATTCGGGTCCAGGTAGGGGTCGATGCAGGCAGGAGAAAAAGAGTAGTCATATTCAGGGAGGGGTCTTGGAAGTCAGCAAACAAGCATTCAAGTCCAGGGAGGAGTCGGGGTAGGCAGGAGAAAAGTCTGGTCTGGGCAGTTGTTAAGGCAGGAGAGTAGTCAGGTCCAGACATATGTCGAGGCAGACAGGAGAGTAGTCAGGTCCAGGCAGGTGTCAAGACAGGCAGTAGAGCAGTCAGGTCCAGGCAGGCGAGTAGTCAGGTCCAGGAAGGTGTCAAGGCAGGCAACATACAATAAAGTTGTCAGGTCCGGGCATGTATCAAGGCACACAGTACACAGGTGCAGGTAGGGGTAGAGGCAAGAGGCAATGAAAAGAGTAGTCAGATCACTCTGGGTCAGCAGCAGTCAGGCAATCTCACAAGTAAGTATCATAGGCCTTTGTAATGAGGGGTAGCCGGTGGGAAGACACAGCACCAATCACTTCAAAGGCTTGTGCGTAAGTGTCCTTTTGGTCAAAAGACATGGCCTGTATTGTTTTATTGAACTCTGGAAATTGTGGCAGAGATTCTGTGAGCGCCATTGGAAGATCTGGCTTGGATTCTGGAAGATCTAGAATGGATTCTGGAAATCCAGGCAGGGATTTTACAAGTACCACTGGAAGTCCTGTCTTGGATTCTGGAAGACCTAGCATGGACTCCGGAAGTCCTTGCAGAGATTCTGTGAGTACCATTAGAAGTCCTGGCATGGATTATTAGGGGGCACCACACAAAGGACTCTTGAAGGACCCTCAAGACAATTGTTTGGTGCTTTTGGTACACTAATATGCAGATTTCTTAGTTTGGATGACCCCTTTGTCTTGGGGTGGTCCCTCACTTTGTGGAAAGCTTCCAATCTTAAGCTCAGTCTTGAGAGTCAACTATAGATAAGGCTCAGTCAGTTATAGATATGATACCAGCACCTCACTTGGACGCCCCTCATAGTTACATAGTTAGTCTGGCTGAAAAAAGACAAAAGTACATCCAGTTCAACCATCAAAAAAAAAAGTTATAATCCTATACCCACAGTGGATCCAGAGGAAGGCAAAAAACCCAGCAAAGCATGATCCAGTGATCATGATCCATGATCCCGGTGTCCCAGGGCCAGGAAGTGAGGAGACATCTACCCAATGAGGACCAAGACAGCAGTAGACCCTGTTTTTAGACTTCCCAACAAAGCTTTGGCAGCAGCTGAACGTTAATTTCTTTGAATTTGCTTTGCAGGTAGCTATCACCCCCAAAATCAAGATGGAAGGCTACAACTTCTCCCTTACCACACAGACAACAGACAACCTCCCGGAGGCCCTGCAGGAATCTCAGAGGCTGGTGACACAGCTGAGCCGGGCAGTGAAGCTCCTGAGGAGTACTCAGACCAAGCTGGGCGGGATGGTGTTCTCGGTGCCTCAGGACAAGTCAGAGATGGAAAGTAAAATAAAAGAAGTTAATCCCGGCTACCTGGATCAGGTACGTCTGGTGGAAAACCTCCAGGAGAACATAAGGAACATAGAAAGGGTCAAAAAACTCTCTAAAGAATATGAGGAGGAAGCTGATGGTCTCCTGAAGGAAATAGCCAACATTTCAGGGATCTCAATCTGAAGGGCGGCAGTTTATGAGGGATCGCAGGACACACTACTAGTGGCATAAGAAGTCACATGATCATTTCCATCCCTCTACCTTTTCTAGTTGCTGCAGACTGACAGTTGATGGTCACATGTGGCTGATCTTTTGATGTAATGGAACTGTTTCAAATGTCTCTGTTAAGTATAAATAAATGTTCAAACTAATATTTTTTTAGCTTGGTAAGACAGACAGACAGACAGATTCCTAACATTATTTTAAACAGGGCTATTTTTTGCATGTTTGCATGGAGTTTGCATGTTCTCTTTGTGCTTTGTGTTGCAAACCTCAGACAAGAAATATGAACAAAGCATATCCCTCTATAGCATGTACTTGTCTCAATCCAGAGCACTAATTGTCATTTCTGTCCGCTGCCTCCTTCTTCTGCTTTCAGTATGAGTCACTTCTGACACGTTTTTTCCTGAAGAATATATTTTAAAAAATATATATTTTTGAAAATATCTATATTTCCCACTTCCCACTGAAGTCTGTGGGGCGCGACTTCCCACTGAAGTCTGTGGGGCGCGACTTCCCACTGAAGTCTGTGGGGCGCGACTTCCCACTGAAGTCTGTGGGGCGCGACTTCCCACTGAAGTCTGTGGGGCGCGACTTCCCACTGAAGTCTGTGGGGCGCGACTTCCCACTGAAGTCTGTGGGGCGCGACTCCCCACTGAAGTCTGTGGGGCGCGACTCCCCACTGAAGTCTGTGGGGCGCGACTCCCCACTGAAGTCTGTGGGGCGCGACTCCCCACTGAAGTCTGTGGGGCGCGACTCCCCACTGAAGTCTGTGGGGCGCGACTCCCCACTGAAGTCTGTGGGGCGCGACTCCCCACTGAAGTCTGTGGGGCGCGACTCCCCACTGAAGTCTGTGGGGCGCGACTCCCCACTGAAGTCTGTATTTAAATATTTGTAATACAATGTGGAACTTAAGATATGAGTTTACATTTTTTTACGATATATATGTATTAAGCAGGCCCATGGAGAAGGAGGAGCAGAAGGAGGAGCTCAGCAATGTACTTCTACTCTCTCATAGTCCAATGAGCAGACAGGTGACACGGGAAGCTTTGCAAATGAGCAGCGGTGTCACCTTACTGGTTAACTGATTGGTAGAAGAGAGCTCCATATATTTTGTCAGGTGGCACAGTTTACACCCGGGCATTTTCACATCATATTTATCAGTCCAGCCTAGGGTTGCCACCTCATCGCTTTAAAACCCGAACACATATGAATGACAGGGGTTCTGAGGCCAATTTAATGGAGATAAAGCACTAGGTGAGTTGCCACCTCAGTCAGCCCCAGAACCCGTGGCGTTCATATGTGTTGGGTTTTAAAGGGATGAGGTGGCCACCCTAGTCCAGCTGGAGTTCCCGTTAAGAGGAATAGATGTCTCATGAAGACAGTGAGCCACCATGTATACACAGCTGCCCATCACAACGCTCTATATATCACCGAGGTGTAAATCTCCCGTATTTTCTGTATGACTCGCACTGTGATTTTTCCATACTGTCTGTCTGGCTTGTGCTGTATCATTTACATGTTATTTTACTGACCATCTGTCTTCCCTGCCGAGGAATTCTACACAGGAGCTCCAAGAGATGGACACTTCCTTCCAGATGTCCTAATGAAGTTATTAGGTTGCTGATTACATCTTGTTTTTAGTGGACACCAAACAATTGGTTCCAGTTGTGAGGATCTACGCTCACAGGCCCCTTTATTGGGTCCGCCTTGCTAGTACCAAGGAAATCTCCCCCGCACCATGACACCACCACCACCAGCCTGACTATCTGTCTTCCCCGCCGCGGGATTCTACACAGGAGCTCCAATAGATGTACATTTCCCTCCAGATGTTCTAATGAAGTCACTAGGTTGCCGATGACATCTTGTTTCCAGTGGACACCATACAATTGGTTCAGGTTGTGATGATCTATACTCACCTGCACCTTTATTGGGTCCACCTTGCTAGTACCAAGAAAATCTCCCCCACACCATGACACCACCACCACCACCCACCAACCTGACCATCTGTCTTCCCCACTGAGGGATTCTACAAGGGAGCTTCAATAGATGGACACTTCCCTGCAGATGTTCTAATGAAGTTACTAGGTTGCTGATGACATCTTGTTTTCTGTGGACACCAAACAATTGGTTCAGGTTGTGATGATCTACATTCACCGACCCCTTTATTGGGTCCACCTTGCTAGTGCCAAGAAAAATCTCCCCCACACCATGACACAACTACCACCACCAACCTGACTATCTGTCTTCCCCGCCGAGGGATTCTACACAGGAGCTCCAATAAAGGGACACTTCCCTCCAGATGTCCTAGTGAAGTTACTAGATTGTTGATGACATCTTGTTTTCTGTGGATACCAAACAATTGGTTCAGGTTGTGATGATCTACACTCACCGACCCCTTTATTGGGTCCACCTTGCTAGTACTAAGGAAATCTCCCCCACACCATGACACCACCACCACCACCACCAGCCTGACCATCTGTCTTCCCCGCCGAGGGATTCTACACAGGAGCTCCAATAGATGGACATTTCCCTCCAGATGTTCTAATGAAGTCACTAGGTTGCTGATGACATCTTGTTTCCAGTGGACACCATACAATTGGTTCAGGTTGTGATGATCTACACTCATCTGCCCCTTTATTGGGTCCACCTTGCTAGTGCCAAGAAAATCTCCCCCACACCATGACACCACCACCACCAGCCTGACCATCTGTCTTCCCCTGCCGAGGGATTCTACACAGGAGCTCCAATAGATGGACACTTTCCTTCAGATGTTCTAATGAACCCACTAGGTTGCTGATGACATCTTGTTTTCAGTGGACACCAAGCAATTGGTTCAGGTTGTGATGATCTACACTCACTGACCCCTTTATTGGGTCCTTCTTGCTAGTGCCAAGAAAATCTTTCCCACACCATGACACCACCACCACCAGCCTGAACCGTCAATGGATCCATGCTTTCATGTTGTTTACGCCAAATTCTGACCCTACCATCTGAATGTCACGGCTGAAATCCAGACTCATCAGACCAGGCAACGTTTTTTTTCCAATCTTCTATTGTTAAATTTTGGTGAGCCTGTGCAAATTGTAGCCTCCGTTTCCTGTTCTTAGCTGACAGGAGCGGAAGACCACCTGTCGTGGTCTTCTGCTGCTGTAGCCCATCTGCTTCAAGGTTGGATGTGTTGAGTGCTCAGAGATGGTATTCTGTATACGTTCCCACATGGAAGAAAAAAAAATATATTTGAAATACTACAATTTTGGCCGTATTCAATATATTTAAAAATATATTTCAATAAATAAATATTATATACACCTGTGCAAGACTGAAGGGGAGGAGCCGGTACACCTGTGCAAGACTGAAGGGGAGGAGCCGGTACACCTGTGCAAGACTGAAGGGGAGGAGCCGTTACATCTGTGCAAGACTGAAGGGGAGGAGCCAGTACCCCTGTGCAAAACTGAAGGGGAGGAGCCGGTACACCTGTGCAAGACTAGAAGGGAGGATCCGGTACACCTGTGCAAGACTGAAAGGGAGGAGTCGGTACACCTGTGCAAGACTGAAAGGGAGGAGTCGGTACACCTGTGCAAGACTGAAGGGGAGGAGCCGTTACATCTGTGCAAGACTGAAGGGGAGGAGCCAGTACACCTGTGCAAGACTAGAGGGGAGGAGTCGGTACACCTGTGCAAGTCTGAAAGGGAGGAGCCGGTACACTTTGGAAGACTGAAAGGGAGGAGCCAGTACACCTGGGCAAAACTGAAAGGTAGGAGCCGGTGCATCTGTGCAAGACTGAAGGGGAGGAGCCAGTACACCTGTGCAAGACTGAAGGGGAGGATCCGGTACACCTGTGCAAGACTGAAAGGGAAGGAGCCGGTACACCTGTGCAAGGCTGAAAGGGAGGGGACAGTACACCTGTGCAAGGCTGAAAGGGAGGAGCCGGTACACTTTGGAAGACTGAAAGGGAGGAGCCAGTACACCTGGGCAAAACTGAAAGGTAGGAGCCGGTGCATCTGTACAAGACTGAAAGGGAGGAGCCGGTTCACCTGTGCAAGACTGAAGGGGAGTTGCTGGTTCACCTGTACAAGATTGAAACGGAGGAGTCGGTACACCTGTGCAAGACTGAAGGGGAGGAGCCGGTTCACCTGCGCAAGACTGAAAGGGAGGAGCCAGTTCACCTGTGCAAGACTGAAGGGGAGGAGCCGGTTCACCTGTGCAATACTGAAGGGGAGGAGCCGGTTCACCTGTGCAAGACTGAAGGGGAGGAGCCGGTATACCTGTGCAAGACTGAAGGGGAGGCCAGAGGGAGCGATCAGACATACTGATTTACAGATAAGGCAGAATACGATCGTTCATCTACAGATCTGGGGGCCAACACATCACTAAAGGTATTTTCAAAGTCATTTGGTCTCTGCAGTCCAGAAGGAAAAGGAAAGGAAAAAAAAAAAAAAAAACCTTGTTCCTGGAAATCCCCCATGTCATATTATCCAGCCAGAAATTCTAAATATTCAGACACTTCCTTCTTATAACACCCGTTTGGATAACCCAGGTTGGCAAAATGTGAGCAAATATCTCCTTTACGCCACTGAAAAATAAAGTCAGCGGAACAGTTAACCCCATTTTGTCTGATTGCTTAAAGGGGAACTCCACACAAAACACAAATAAACTGAGCAATATAAAATATAGTCACTTAAGGAAACTTAGGCAGTGTGAGGCCGTCCCCCGAGGCACACTGGACTCCCGGTCATGTGATGCAAAGGAAAGCTATGTGTGTGTAACAGAAGGCAGAAGCAGAGTGGTACAGGGGCCCGAAGGACTGGAGGTGCCCTTTACTGGGTCAGCGATCCTAGGGACCCCTTTACCAGGTAATGTATAAGTTACCCAAAGGACTCCTTGACTAGAAGACCTCTAACAATCACAAGTCACTTCCAACCAGTCACCACAACGGCCCAATACCATCTCTTCTATCATACGATAAGGAGGAGCCCTGGCCTCTGGTAGGTAATTCCTGGCCATGTTCTTAATATACATACACTATATTGCCCCAAGTATTGGCCCCCGCCCCCCCATATACACTATATTGCCCCAAGTATTGTCCCCGCCCCCCCCCATATACACTATATTGCCCCAAGTATTGGCCCCGCCCCCCCCCATATACACTATATTGCCCCAAGTATTGTCCCCGCCCCCCCATATACACACTATATTGCCCCAAGTATTGTCCCCCCCCCCCCCCATATACACTATATTGCCCCAAGTATTGTCCCCGCCCCCCCATATACACTATATTGCCCCCAAGTATTGTCCCCCCCCCCCCATATACACTATATTGCCCCAAGTATTTTCCCCCGCCCCCCCCCCATATAACACTATATTGCCCCAAGTATTGTCCCCGCCCCCCATATATACTATATTGCCCCAAGTATTGGCCCCGCCCCTATATATACACTAATTTGCCCCAAGTATTGGCCCCGCCCCCCCCCATATACACTATATTGCCCCAAGTATTGTCCCCGCCCCCCCCATATACACTATATTGCCCCAAGTATTGTCCCCGCCCCCCATATATACACTATATTGCCCCAAGTATTGTCCCCGCCCCCCCATATATACACTATTGCCCCAAGTATTGTCCCCGCCCCCATATATACACTATATTGCCCCAAGTATTGTCCCCGGCCCCCCCCCCCATAATAAATACACTATATTGCCCCAAGTATTGGCCCCGCCCCCCCATATACACTATATTGCCCCAAGTATTGTCCCCGCCCCCCCATATATACACTATATTGCCCCAAGTATTGTCCCCGCCCCCCCAAATACACTATATTGCCCCAAGTATTGTCCCCCGCCCCCCCCATATACACTATATTGCCCCAAGTATTGGCCCCCGCCCCTATATATACACTATATTGCCCCAAGTATTGTCCCCCCCCCCCCCCCCCCATATACACTATATTGCCCCAAGTATTGTCCCCGTCCCCCCATATACACTATATTGCCCCAAGTATTGTCCCCGCCCCCCATATATACACTATATTGCCCCAAGTATTGTCCCCGCCCCCCCATATACACTATATTGCCCCAAAGTATTGGCCCCGCCCCCATATATACAACTATATTGCCCCAAGTATTGGCCCCGCCCCCCCCATATACACTATATTGCCCCAAGTATTGTCCCCGCCCCCCCATATACACTATATTGCCCCAAGTATTGTCCCCGCCCCCCCCCCCTTATATACACTATATTGCCCCAAGTATTGTCCCCTCCCCCCATATACACTATATTGCCCCAAGTATTGTCCCCCCCCCCCCCCCCCCATATATACACTATATTGCCCCAAGTATTGTCCCCGCCCCCCTATATATACACTATATTGCCCCAAGTATTGTCCCCGCCCCCCTATATATATACACTATATTGCCCCAAGTATTGTCCCCGCCCCCCATATATACACTATATTGCCCCAAGTATTGTCCCCGCCCCCCATATATACACTATATTGCCCCAAGTATTGTCCCCGCCCCCCCGTATACACTATATTGCCCCAAGTATTGTCCCTGCCCCCCCATCTATACACTATATTGCCCCAAGTATTGTCCCCGCCCCCCATATATACACTATATTGCCCCAAGTATTGTCCCCGCCCCCCCGTATATACACTATATTGCCCCAAGTATTGTCCCGCCCCCCCGTATACACTATATTGCCCCAAGTATTGTCCTCACCCCCCCCCATATATACACTATATTGCCCCAAGTATTGTCCCCGCCCCCCCTCTATACACTATATTGCCCCAAGTATTGTCCCCGCCCCCCCTCTATACACTATATTGCCCCAAGTATTGTCCCCCACCCCCCCCCCCATATACACTATTTTGCCACAAGTATTGGCCCTTTCCACGCACATGACCTTTATTGGCCCCCCAGTCTTAGTCCGTAGGGTTCAATATTGAGTTGGCCCCACCCTTTCCACGCACATGACCTTTAATGCCCCCCCCCCCAGTCTTAGTCCGTAGGGTTCAATATTGAGTTGGCCCCGCCCTTTGCAGGTATAACAGCTTCAACTCTTCTGGGAAGGCCGTCCACAAGGTTTAGGAGGGTGTCTATGGGAAGGTTGGACCATTCTTCCAGAAGCACATTTGTCAGGTCAGGCACTGATGTCGGGGGAGGAGGCCTGGCTCGCAGTCTCCACTCTAATTCATCCCAAAGGTGTTCTATGGGGTTGAGGTCAGGACTCTGTGCAGGACAGTCAAGTTCCTCCACCCCAAACTGGCTCCTCCATGTCTTTATGGACCTTGCTTTGTGTACTGGGGGGCAGTCATGTTGGAACAGGAAGGGGCCATCCCCAAACTCTTCCCCCACAAAGTTGGGAGCATGAAATTGTCCAAAATTTCACCCTAAGAGTTCCCTTCACTGGAACTAGGGGGCCAAGCACAACCCCTGAGGAACAACCCCACACCATAATCCCCCCCAAACTTTACACTTGGCACAATGCAGTCAGGCAAGTACCATTCTCCTGGCAACCGCCAACCCCAGACACGTCCATTGGATTGCCAGACAGAGAAGAGTGATTGGTCCCTTGGGGATTGGAACACCTGAATCACATGATATGGAGGAGTGTCTCAATACTTTTGGCAGCATAGTGTGTATATATATATGTATATATATATATATATCATATATTATATATATATATATATATATATATATATATATATATAGTATACTGCATATTATTCTGTTTCAAGTGCCACTACATGCATTGACATACCACCTTAATCCAGACAGTGTGGTCACCTGTTGACTCGACAGTATCCACAGGCAGCTTAAACTCTTTGACAGGAAACAGAATTTGAATTCCAAAAAATCCCCCCAATCCCTCCCTCCTAGCACAACACCACCCCCATTCCCCTCCTTCCACAAATCACCCCCCTAGCACAACCCCTCCCAATTCCCCCTCCTAACACAACCCCTCCCAATCCCCCCTCATAGCACAAATCCCCCCCTCCTCCCAGCATCACTCCTCTTTCTTTAATCCCCCTGCATAGGACAACATTCCCCCAAATCCCTCCTCTTAGCTAAACCCCCTTCAAATTACCCTTCCAGCATAAATTCCTCCCACCTTACCCAAATACCCCCTCCTTCCACAAATCTCCCCTCCCAATCCTCCCTTCTAGCACAACCCCTCCCAATCCCCCCTCCTAGCACAAATCCCCCCCAATCCTCCCTTCTAGCACAACACACCCCATCCCCCTCCTTACACAAAATCACCCCTCCTAGCACAACCCCCCCAATCCCCCCCCTCCTAGCACAAATCTCCCCCCCAGCACAAATCCCCCCCAATCCTCCCTTCTAGCACAACCCCCCCATCCCCCTCCTAACACAAATCACCCCTCTCAATCCCCCCTCCTAGCACAAATTCCCCCCAATCCTCTCTTCTAGCACAACCCCCACCCCATCCCCCTCTCTAACACAAATCCCCCCCCCCCCCCCATATCACTCCTCTTCCTTTAATCCCCCCGCATAGGACACATTCCCCCAAATCCCTCCTCTAGCTAAACCCCTTCAAATTACCCTTCCCAGTATAAAATCCTCCCACCTTACCCAAATCCCCCCAAAAACCCATCCCAGCATCCCTCAAGATCCGGCCATGGTGTGGAGTAGGGGAAACCAGCGCCTGTGGCTGGGCCCCTAGCAGCTGCCTAGCTTGCCTAGTGGAATCATCCGGGCCCTGATGCTGGGGGCATCAGGCGTTCAGAAATAAAATGTTTTGACGATCGTTTTCTTTTTTGAAGCCACGGGGGAGGCTGGGAATACTTATGTACATGGGGGGGGGGAGGCTGGAATACTTATGTACATGGGGGGGAGGCTGGGAATACTTATGTACATGGGGGGGCTGGGAATACTTATGTACATGGAGGGGGGGGGGGGGGCTGAGAATACTTATGTACATGGGGGGGGGGGGGGGGGGATGGGAACAGAGGTATATTTAGGTTTTGTGCTGCCCTAGGCAACTCAAAAAATCGGCCACCCCAACCTCCTCCGAAAGAGAGTGCCAGATACTGACAAACCCTCCCCCCCCCCCCCAAGTGCAGAAAGAGCATAACACCAACCAATAACCCCCCAAAGGAGAGAGCCTGATACCGACCAACACCCCCCCCCCCCCCCAAGTGCAGAGAGAGCATAACACCAACAACAACAACCCCCCAAAGGAGAGAGCCTGATACCGACCAACACCCCCCCCCCCCAAGCGCAGAGAGAGCATAACACCAACCAACAACCCCGCAAAGGAGAGAGAGCCTGATACCGACCAACATCCCCCCCCCCCAAGTGCAGAGAGAGCATAACACCAACCAACAACCCCCAAGGAGAGAGCCTGACACCAACCACAACACCCCCCAAGTGCAGAGAGAGCAATACACCAACCCCCCCCAAAAAGGGGAGAACCTGACACCAGCCAACACACACTTTCCTCTCCCCCAACCGATGAGGGAGCCTTATACTACCACCACCTCCCCCATTCACCAGCCACAACCCCCCCCCCCCCCCGACAAGAGCAAGAACAAGAGTTGGGTTCTGCAGACACCGTTAAGCAACCTGCAGCCTCTCTCAGATCCCACTTGGTCCCCATGGTGTGTGCTCCTTCTTCTGCAGGGCAGCGCTGCCCCCCTGAAAAGTGCCGCCCTAGGCAAATGCCTTGTTTGCCTTGTGGTAAATACGCCCCTGGCTGGGAATAATACTTTCTGGATGCACTGTATCCTAATCTCCGACTAATGAAAATGTTGTCAAAATTTCGATTCCAAAGGGAATGAACTGCTCATGTCTAGTACACACAGCCTGAAAAAAGTAGAATGGTGCCTGAAAATTCCGGCACCTTCTCAAGTCTGGGTCGTTTTCTGCCTTTTTTTCCATCCTTTGTCATATGCTGATCTCCCGCAGCCTCTTTCCTGTCTGCTGGCTGCATGGTGGTGGTGTCCTGATGGTGGTGGTGTCCTGATGGTGGTGCTGCCCTGATGGTGATGCTGTCCTGATGGTGGTAGTGTCCTGATGGTGGTGCTGTCCTGATGGCGGTGGTGTCCTGATGGTGGTGGTGTCTTGATGGTGGTGGTGTCCTGATGGTGGTGGTGTCCTGATGGTGGTCGTTTCCTGACGGTGGTGGTGTCCTGACGGTGGTGGTGTCCTGACGGTGGTGCTGTCCTGACGGTGGTGCTGTCCTGACGGTGGTTGTGTCCTGATGGTGGGGGTGTCCTGATGGTTGTGGTGTTCTGATGGTGGTGGTGTCCAGATGGTGGTGCTGTCCTGATGGTGGTGACGTCCTCATGGCGGTGGTGTCCTGATGGCGGTGGTGTTCTGAAGGTGGTGCTGTCCTGATGGGGGTGGTGTCCTGATGGCGGAGGTGTCCTGATGGTGGTGACGTCCTCATGGCGGTGGTGTCCTCATGGCGGCGGTGTTCTGAAGGTGGTGGTGTCCTGATGGCGGTGCTGTCCTGATGGGGGTGGTGTTCTGATGGCGGTGGTGTTCTGATGGTGGTGGTGTCCTGATGGCGGTGGTGTTCTGAAGGTGGTGGTGTCCTGATGGCAGTGCTTTCCTGATGGTGGTGCTGTCCTGATGGTGGTCGTTTCCTGACGGTGGTGGTGTCCTGACGGTGGTGCTGTCCTGACGGTGGTGCTGTCCTGACGGTGGTGCTGTCCTGACGGTGGTGCTGTCCTGACGGTGGTTGTGTCCTGATGGTGGGGGTGTCCAGATGGTGGTGCTGTCCTGATGGTGGTGACGTCCTCATGGCGGTGGTGTCCTCATGGCGGCGGTGTTCTGAAGGTGGTGGTGTCCTGATGGCGGTGCTGTCCTGATGGGGGTGGTGTTCTGATGGCGGTGGTGTTCTGATGGTGGTGGTGTCCTGATGGTGGTGGTGACCTGATGGTGACAACAGTATACCACGCCTGTGCTATGAGTGTTGAAAAATGCTGATTTGGAGTGGTGCGGGGTGACAACACAGGAGCTCAACTAGGAGACAAAGACAGAGAGTTGTCACCCTATAAGAGGAAGTGAAGGACCTCCATGGCAGGATCGACAGGGATTATTCTAACAAAAGCTGCAGAAACTATTGAAACTGGCTTTTTGAGATCTGTTGGGTGACACCTTGCAGCGCTGGAACCTGTCCTAAGTCCCAGTGCCGAAAAGGTTAATATTTTTGGAGCCGTGTGCGGGTCTGCCTGGGAATAAAGAGCTTTCAGCAGCACATAATGCTTTTACAAAGTGATGGATTTCAGGCCTACTGCTCGGGGTAGGCTGTCACAGTTGGCTGTTTATTGTGTGTGTCTGGTCTCCACGGTAACCCGCTCGCCCTGTTTCACTGATTTTTATAACTTTCCTGTAAATGTTCGGTGCGGCCTGGATTTATTTTAAACTGTCAACACCTACAATGGAACCCACCTCTTCGCGCGGTTGGCCTGGCCAGACGCCGCGCTGTTCCTCTCCCGTCATTTTTTTTTTTTCTTGCTTTCTCCTACTGAACAGACACAGAAGGCCAAAGTGACAGGAAAAAGGGTCGACAGGACGATCGTACATCTCATGACCCGGCCCGGCCAGACGGGGGCTGGAAGACAACTCCAGCTGAAGTATTGTTTGCGGGGAAAGTTTTAACGACTTTTTTTTTGTATTTTTGTACATATTTATTTTAAGTCTTTCATTTTTTTTTTTCTTTTAGTTTTGTAGATATCTTTAAGGGAAATTTCTCTTTGCTTCCTGTCCCAGCGACACAGCAGGAAGAAACTCTCCAGAGTGGAAATACCTTCTTAAAACACTTTCCAAAAGCAAAAGTTTTTCATTAATCAAAAAATGTTTTTGATCTTTTGCTTTTAAAGGTAGAAGAGAGATTTGGGGTCTTCTTGACCCCAGATGTCCCCATAAAGAGGACCTGTCATCCCTTATTTCTATTACAAGGGATGTTTACATTCCTTGTAATAGGAATAAAAGTGATAAAAAAAATAAAGGGGCAGTGTAAAAATAAAAATAAATAGAAAAAAAAAAATAAAGTGCCCTAATCCCCTCCCCCCCCCCCCGTGCTTGTGCGCAAAAGTGAAAGCACGCTTCAGTCCCACACACACACGCAAACAACGATCGTCCCACACACATGAAGTATCGCCGCAAACGTCAAATCATGGGCAGTAATTCTAGCCTCTGTAAATCTAAAGTGGTCACCTGGATAGTAAAATTTACATAATTTATCACCATTGAATGGGCGGACACAATTTTCAAGTGTGACATGTTTGGTATCTATTTACTCAGTGTAACATCAGCTTTTATATTTTTCAAACGAAAAATCAGTTATGTATTGTGTTTTTTTTTTTTTTGCAATAAAATTTAAAAAGTGCATTTTATCCGCAAAAATTTTGTATGAAAAAGGACCGCGTGACATAAGAAAATGCAAAAACCACCAATGTATTCTATAGGGCTTCTGCTTTTCAAACAAATATAATGTTTGGGGGTTCTAAGACATTTTCCAGCAAAGAATACCGATGTTAAAATGTAATCAAAAAGCGCCAGAAATGGCTTGTGGTTGTAAAGGAAAAAAAAATAAAAACAAACAAACATGTCTATACTTACCTGCACTGTGTAAAAGGATTCTGCAGTTAGTCAATCCCCCCCAGTGTCAGAATGCTCCCCGCAGTCCCGCTATAAGTCGCTGATTGCCGCCATTACTAGTATAAAAATAAAAATAAACATTCCATTATCTATACCAGTACAGAGCATTGAGGGCACGCTCAGTTTGGTGGGTGTATTCCTAGAGAGGTTTTTTTTTTGTCTTGGAAGAGTGCATGTGATCAGCACAGGGCCAATCAGTGCTGTCCAGACATAGGGTCAGGGGTTATGCAGTCTTATAGGACAGTCAGGGGAGAATGAAAACTCCTACACTGATAGAAGTCACAAGACTGCTCTATACTGCTGATGAGAAAAGGTATTTAGCAGTTTATATTTACTAAAATAATTGCATTTCCATGTTCCGTGTACTGTGGGAGACCAGATATAGTGAATGCGGGGTCCAGGGAGGGCGGATATAGTGAATGCAGGGTCCGGGGAGAGCGGATATAGTGAATGCGGGGTCCGGGGAGAGCGGATATAGTGAATGCGGGGTCCGGGGAGAGCGGATATGGTGAATGCGGGGTCCGGGGAGAGCGGATATGGTGAATGCGGGGTCCGGGGAGAGAGGATATGGTGAATGTGGGGTCCGGGGAGAGCGGATATAGTAAATGCGGGGTCCGGGGAGAGCGGATATGGTGAATGCGGGGTCCGGGGAGACCGGATATGGTAAATTCGGGGTCCGGGGAGACCGGATATGGTGAATGCGGGGTCCGGGGGGAGAGCGGATATGGTGAATGCGGGGTCCGGGGAGAGCGGATACGGTGAATGCGGGGTCCGGGGAGAGCGGATACAGTGAATGCGGGGTCCGGGGAGAGCGGATACGGTGAATGCGGGGTCCGGGGAGAGCGGATACGGTGAATGCTAGGTCCGGGGAGAGCGGATACGGTAAATGCGGGGTCCGGGGAGAGCGGATATAGTGAATGCGGGGTCCGGGGAGAGGGGATACAGTGAATGCGGGGTCCAGGGAGAGCGGATATAGTGAATGCGGGGTCCGGGGAGAGCGGATATAGTGAATGCGGGGTCCGAGGAGAGCGGATATAGTGAATGCGGGGTCCGGGGAGAGCGGATATAGTGAATGCGGGGTCCGAGGAGAGCGGATATAGTGAATGCGGGGTCCGGGGAGAGCGGATATAGTGAATGCGGGGTCCGGGGAGAGCGGATATAGTGAATGCGGGGTCCGGGGAGAGCGGATACAGTGAATGCGGGGTCCGGGGGGAGCGGATATAGTGAATGCGGGGTCCGGGGAGAGGGGATATAGTGAATGCGGGGTCCGGGGAGAGCGGATACAGTGAATGCGGGGTCCGGGGGGAGGGGATATAGTGAATGCGGGGTCCGGGGAGAGCGGATATAGTGAATGCGGGGTCCGGGGAGACCGGATATAGTGAATGCGGGGTCCGGGGAGAGCGGATATAGTGAATGCGGGGTCCGGGGGGAGGGGATATAGTGAATGCGGGGCCCGGGGAGAGCGGATAGAGTGAATGTGGGGCCCGGGGAGAGCGGATAGAGTGAATGCGGGGCCTGGGGAGAGCGGATATAGTGAATGCGGGGTCCGGGGAGAGCGGATAGAGTGAATGCGGGGCCTGGGGAGAGCGGATATAGTGAATGCGGGGCCCGGGGAGAGCGGATATAGTGAATGGGGTGTCCGGGGAGAGCGGATATAGGGAATGTGGGGTCCGGGGAGAGCTGATATAGTGAATGCGGGGTCCGGGGAGAGCGGATATAGTGAATGCGGGGTCCGGGGAGAGCGGATATAGTGAATGCGGGGTCCGGGGAGAGCGGATATAGTGAATGGGGTGTCCGGGGAGAGCGGATATAGGGAATGTGGGGTCCGGGGAGAGCTGAAATAGTGAATGCGGGGTCCGGGGAGAGCGGATAGAGTGAATGCGGGGTTCGGGGAGAGCTGATATAGTGAATGCGGGGTCCGGGGAGAGCGGATATAGTGAATGCGGGGTCCAGGGAGAGCTGATATAGTGAATGGGGTGTCCGGGGAGAGCGGATATAGGGAATGCGGGGTCCGGGGAGAGCGGATATAGTGAATGCGGGGTCCAGGGAGAGCTGATATAGTGAATGCGGGGTCCGGGGAGAGCTGATATAGTGAATGGGGTGTCCGGGGAGAGCGGATATAGGGAATGTGGGGTCTGGGGAGAGCTGATATAGTGAATGCGGGGTCCGGGGAGAGCGGATATAGTGAATGCGGGGTCCGGGGAGAGCGGATATAGTGAATGCGGGGTCCGGGGTTTAGGAACACTTAGTAATATCCTGAAGGTTGACACATTTTTAATCTGTGGAGTACCACCTTGTAACACCCCCTCCTTAGCCGGCCACTTTTCAATCTTCGATGTTGTGATAGTTTGACTGACAATTACCTACAACACTCAATGGACTCAAGTTAGTTTTTTTTATCATCTGTTTTGAGACAGATACAACTCAGATGGAGCTTCCAGAAGATGAACGTCCGTACACATTCCACACTTCCCTCCATTCCGAGAGAAAAAAAAGCAAAGATGTTAGGAAGACGGGCGGAAAACAGCATTCCTCAGGCAATTACACCGTCGCAGCGCTTTTGACCACATGTTTTATCATCTTGTACAAATATCCAGGAGGGGCAGATCTCATCCGTCTCACCACATTTTGTCTTTATCATTCGCTTCAGTGCTTTTCACCCAGATTGGATAAATAACAGTCTCCTAACTTGCAACAAGATTTCAGGGGAAAGGAAAGGTCTCAGTATTGCTAATCTAAAGTGGTAGTACTGGTACAATAATACCAAACTGCACAAATACTATATATATACTATATTGCCCAAAGTATTGGCCCAGCCCTCCAAATCATGTGATTCAGGTGTTCCAATCCCCTCCATATCATGTGATTCAGGTGTTCCAATCCCCTCCCAATCATGTGATTCAGGTGTCCCAATCCCCTCCATATCATGTGATTCAGGTGTTCCAATCCCCTCCATGGACACAGGTGTATACAATCAAGCCCCTAGGCATGCAGACGGCTTCTACAAACATTGGTGAAAGAATGGGTCGCTCTCAGGAGCTCAGTGACTCCAAGCGTGGTCCCGTGATAGGTGGCCACCTGGGCAATAAGTCCATCCGTGACATTTCCTGGCTACTAAATATTCCACGCTCAACTGTTAGTGGGATTATAACAAAGTGGAAGCAACTGGGAACAACAGCCACTCAGCCACCAAGTGGTAGGCCACGTCACATGACAGGGCGGGGTCAGCGCATGCTGAAGTGCACAGTGCGCAGAAGTCGACAACTGTCTGCAGAGTCAATAGCTAAAGACCTCCAAACTTGGTGTGGCCTTCAGATGAGCCCAACAACAGTGCGTAGAGAGCTTCATGGAATGGGTTTCCATGGCCGAGCAGCAGCTGCATCCAAGCCTTCCATCACCAAGTGCAATGCAAAGCGTCGGATGCCGTGGTGTAAAGCACGCCGCCACTGGACTCTAGAGTAGAGGTGACATGTTCTCTGGAGTGACCAATTACACTTCTCTGGCTGGCAATCCAATGGACGTGTCTGGGTTTGGCGGTTGCCAGGAGAATGGTACTTGCCTGACTGCATTGTGCCAAGTGTAAAGTTTGGTGGAGGGGGGATTATGGTGTGGGGTTGTTTTTTCAAGGGTTGGGCTTGGCCCCCTAGTTCCAGTGAAGGGAACTCTTAAGGCGACATTTTGGACAATTTCATGCTCCCAACTTTGTGGGAAGAGTTTGGGGATGGCCCCTTCCTGTTCCAACATGACTGCGCACCAGTGCACAAAGCAAGGTCCATATAGACAGGGAGGAGCCAGTTTGGGGTGGAGGAACTTGACTGTCCTGCACAGAGTCCTGACCTCAACCCCATAGAACACCTTTGGGATGAATTAGAGCGGAGACTGCGAGCCAGGCCTCCTCCCCCGACAACAGTGCCTGACCTGACAAATGTGCTTCTGGAAGAATGGTCCAACCTTCCCATAGACACCCTCCTAAACCTTGTGGACGGCCTTCCCAGAAGAGTTGAAGCTGTTATAGCTGCAAAGGGCGGGGCCAACTCAATATTGAACCCTACGGACTAAGACTGGGGGGCCATTAATGGTCATGTGTGTGGAAAGGAATGAATTATCATACCACTTATTACCATCATTGGGGCTTTCCCTGCTCATTATTATCATGAGGGGCATTCAAGTCAAACCGGAACTTTTAATTTTAAGGCCTGGCAGCATCAACTGTACAAAGTCGCATTAAAATGCATTTTCCCCCCCCAGTTTTTAGCATTTTTTCATTAGCATTTAGCAGTGTTTTGCCGCTTGTAGCTGTTTTTTTCTGCGTTAGCATTTTCTTAGCACACAAAAATGTAAAAATGCCCAGTCTGCATGAGGCCTAACAGTATAAAAAGGGACCCTAGCGTGGCGGTACAACACGTAATAGTTAGTGGCAAGTGTGTCCTATTACTGATCGTCGGCGCACATGTCGTCGGCCAGTCCACAGACTGGTAATCAAAATGGCAGACGGCGGTGTTAGCGCGTGCATAGAGCAGTGCTTGGCGATGACGTTTCTTGTGAACGAAGGCGTAAAACAGAAGTTATCTACAGAAGACTTCAAAGATGGCCGTCCGTCTGTCAGTGACCGTCCCGGCCGTGAAGGTTCCCAGCCAACAGCAATCATTCCTTTGAACACTCGGCGCGTGGAACGCCGGATCCTGGATCATCAACGCATCACCTGTCGTGAAACGGCACAAGAGACAAATCTTTCTGTGGGAACGGTGAACCCAATGAGAAGGAAGTGAAGCCGGCTGTCCTAGGAGTCTGCATGCTCATTTTGGCTGTCCAGCCCGTTCTAGGAAGATTTCTGATGGTTCCAACCTTCTTCCTTTTATGGATGATGGAGGCCACTGTGCTCATTGAGACCTTCAATGCTGCAGCAATGTTTCTGTACCCTTCCCCAGATCTGTGCCTTGATACAATCCTGTCTCGGAGGTCTACAGACAATTCCTTGGACTTCATGCCTTGGTTTGTGCTCTGACATGCACTGTTACCTGTGAGACCTTCTATAGACAGGTTTATGCCTTTCCTAATCATGTCCAATCAACTGAATGTCCCCACAGATGGACTCCAATCCACTGAATGTCCCACAGGTGGACTCCAATCAACTGAATGTCCCACAGGTGGACTCCAATCAACTGAATGTCCCACAGGTGGACTCCAATCAACTGAATGTCCCACAGGTGGACTCCAATCAACTGAATGTCCCACAGGTGGACTCCAATCAACTGAATGTCCCACAGGTGGACTCCAATCAACTGAATGTCCCACAGGTGGACTCCAATCCACTGAATGTCCCACAGGTGGACTCCAATCAACCGAATGTCCCACAGGTGGACTCCAATCAACCGAATGTCCCAGAGGTGGACTCCAATCAACTGAATGTCCCAGAGGTGGACTCCAATCAACCGAATGTCCCACAGGTGGACTCCAATCAAGTCGTGGAAACATCTCAAGGATGATCAGTGGGAACAGGATGCACCAGAGCTCAATTTTGAGAGTCATGGCAAAGGCTGGAAATACTTATGTACATGGAGGTTTTTTTTTTTTTTTTTTTTTTTTTTTTAATAAATTGAAAAGATTTCAAAACAAACTTCTTTCACGTTGTCATTATTGGGTATTGGGAATACTTTCTGGATGCACTGTAGGTAATACAGACTTAAGAAAAGAAACAAAAGCAAGCACCATATCTAAGGACTGGTAAGCTGCAACGTTTTTGTTCGTTTTGGATTTAGGAAAAGCTGAGTGGATGCCATACCTTTAGCGCAGCTTCCGCGCTTGCTGTTAAACTTTAGCAGTCCATGGACTAGGTTCACTTGTTGCTTACAGTCACTCTTGAAACAGTTGCAACTGATGCACGACCGTCATTTTGAATGTGGGCCCCTGGTAGCCAGCTGCGTACATCTCTGCAGAGGAACATTATTCATCTGTAACAGCCTTATACATCGTTTCAACATCAAATTTTACATTTACATCCAACCTCCTCAGTCAACAAAACCATCCCCTCCGACTTGGATATTCTTCCTGGAAAGAATTAAAAAAAAAACCTCACAAACGAGTCTTGTGCGCGATGTTTACTTAGATTGTAGACGTTGGGTAGAGGAGGCGGTTGGCCACAATTGCGGGGTTTCTGGTTTGATGGGGCGCAGATTGCTGAGTGTTTCCGAGCGCGGGGCCCTGCACTCCGACATGGAATCTTAATATTCAATCAGCGAGATTATTTCATATTTCATTTCGGGACTGATTAGACAGGGTACGTTTATTTGTTGTGATCACGGCGATTATGTGGGCAGCACCGAGCCCACATTCTGTAAACAAAAAGGCAGACTTCAGATAATTGGAAGATTTGAGGTCTGCTTTTCGGTGACTTGAAATGAAGCTTTCAGCCACTTTAAGTGCTGGTGGATTGAAGTCTCAAGGCTCGTTCGGTGGTCTTCTGCTGACTGCATTATGACTTTTAATGTTACACACCTCATAACCTCCTCAGATCCTTCTTCCCTTTTGTCCTGGTTTTAGATTTGGTACTCCTAGCCCCTTTGAGACCACCCTTACACCCAACTAGATCCCTTCAAGACCCTCTGTGAGCCCCTAAACCCTCTGAGGCCCACCCAGACCCTCTAAGACACCCCCTAGACCGTCCAAACACCAACCTCAAAGAGCTTTTTTCCTTCCAAATTTCTCCTCCTAGACCCTCTGAGACACCCTGCAACCCCCTGAGACCCTTTATAGCTGCCTAGACCCTACAAGACTCTTTGAAACCCTCCTATATCCCCCTAAACCCTCTAAGATCCTCCTAGATCCTCCAATACCCAACCTTCAAGACCTTCTTTCCTTCCAAATGTCTCCTCCAAGACCCTATGAGATGCTTTATATCAGCCTACACCCTCCAAGACCCTTTGAAACGCTCCTAGATCCTCCAAGACCCAACTTTCAAGACCTTCTTATCTTTCAAATTTCTCCTCCAAGACCCACCAAGACCCTTTATATCTGCCTATACTCTCCAAGACCCTTTGAAACCCTTTTTAGATCCCTCTAAAACCTCAGATATCTCCCTAGATTCTCCAAGACCCAACTTTCAAGACCTTCTTATCTTTCAAATTTCTCCTCCAAGACCCTCTGAGACCCTTTATATCCTCCTAGAACTTACAAGACCTTTCTAGACCCCCCCAAGACTCTCCAAGACCCTCCTAGACCCCCCTAGACCCTCCTAGACCCACATAGCCCCCCTACGTCCTTTGAAACCCATCCAGACCTGAGACCCTCCTAGATCCTCCAAGGCCCTCTTTTTTTCTGGATTTTTCCTCCGAGACCCTCTGAGACCCTTTATATTTTCCTAGACTTTTCAAGACCTCCCTATACCCTCCAAGACCATTATAGACCTCCCTATACCTTCTGAAACCCACAGAGACCATCTGAGACACCCTTGAAACCTTTGAGACCCTTTATATCCTCCAAGACCTTTCAAGACCTTCCTAGACCCTGCAAGACCCCGCTAAACACTCTGAAACCTTCTAGATCCATCAAGACCTTTTGAGACTGCCCTAAATCCCCTGAGACCCCTTAAGACCCTCCAAGAACCTCTTGGTTCCTTCAAGACCCTCCAAGATCCCCTAGACCCTCCAAGACCCAACCTCCAAGACTCTTTTCCTTTTAAATTTCTGTTCCTGAGTTTTAATACATGTCTTTGTGGTTAATCTCCTCCATTGGCTAGGACCAATGTGGCTGTCACAGCAATCACATGAACGTGAGCTGTCCTGCTTATTCCCAATCAGAAGCCATGATGGAGGACTGTCAGTGACAACTGGGACTGTGTATTGGGACCACGCAGTGAGCTCACTCTCAGCATGTGACCTCAGGCCACTGTAAATGCATATGTGTGGTCCCTGGGAGTTAAAGACCACCAACGCCTATATGTGTTATGCTGTGCGCAAGTTGTTGTTAGTTTTTCTTTAAAAGGTGGAGGAAAAAATCCTTCAGGCAAAATAAACATATTGCTCACTGGCTATTTTTTGTGTCTTCTTGGCTCTTACATTGGGGACATGAAGGATTATATCAGTGGATTGAGGACCACCAGCGGTATCGTCAAGCTGACTAAGCAGTTCTTTGAAAAGTCATAGAAAAGTAACTCTACATGAGCACCCCACTCCGCGGTGTTAAAAAATCCACATGGCCATTGAGACAACGCAGTGAGCCGCGGTATTAAACCTGCCCAGTGATACAGAAAACACAAGCCGAATTGAAAAGCCAAGCCGTGATTAACTTGTAGGTCTGCAGGACCTAGATTAGCCTCCGCAATGGGGACTGGGCTCCACCAATTGACTTTGCCTTTTTTGTTGTTTTTCACCATTTGTGTCTCTATGGGGCTCTGCAACTACAAAACCCAGGAGGAGGTATCAGACTGGGACATGAGGTCTTTAGAAGTCTCTCTGTGTGTCTTCTCATTCCTGTTGCCCAAGACCATGAAATGGGGCAGCCAGGAAGAAAAGAACTCCAGCTCGGCTTTTAATAAACCCACCACAACTCCCAACGGCTGGATTTGCTACTGTGTTCGAATTCTATCTTGATTAGGAAAATCAGATGAAGTGTAAAGCAACTAATCCTTGCCCCCCTTCTCCCCGCCAGTCATTGTGACATTAATTTAAGCCTGATTGCCTTAGCGCTAGGGTTAGCAACGTTATTATGAACGACCATCTAGGAAAGACTGACAGGAAAAGCCCCGCTAGGGCAAAACAGGGATTACTTCAGCGAATGAACCAGAACATTATTAAAGCAGCTCGAGGCAGGAGACACAATGTGTCTGAGGAGGGAAAAATGTTTCTGGAGCTTAATTCTCTTATTCCTTTACTTCTTAGAGATTATTCGGTTCGTAGGCTTTGTCCACATCTCCGCGGGAAATATTGTGTCGCTTGATATTTTCTCTGCGCGTTACGCAATTATGAGGCAATCGAGGTGAAAGTCAAATTGCTCGATTTCAGCAGTTTGCATGTAGCGCTACCCCAGTAGGAGCCACTGAGTAAGATGGGTCCTCTAATAACAGAACGAGTAAGCGAGCACTAAAATAATTCCAAATGTATAAGCAGCTGTACACCAAAAAAGGTACCCATAAACCTTCCAAAACACATATACAAAGAGGGGGTGCAGCGCTACTGAACTCAACAATGACACAAATGCATATATCAAGTGACAAGGTGCAAATGCAGAGACCACTAAATGGTGGTCAAAAGTGCTAAAGGGTGTTGACTCCATTAAAAGTCTAGAGAGAAGAAGTGCTGATGAGATTTCAGATGATCTCAGCGTGTCCAGTGATATGGACCGTGGATCTTGGTGATAGATAATGAGATTGCGCACTCACCAGATACGCAATTCAAATGCGCATAAATAGTAGTAGCCTCTGGTCATCCAGATGTCATCCAGATGGGTCTGGTCAGATCAGGTCCGATTGATCCTTATTCCCTGGCTGTGTTATCACTCATGGGGAATCCCCACTCAAGGGATACAGCCTTCTCCCATGGGGTCTCCTCACAAAGAATATGGCTGATTCTGCAAAAGAAATGCCCGTAGCGGATAAGGAAGAATGAAAATAGCGCAGGGCATACATGACTAGGCCCAGAGTGGTGTAGGGGAACGGAAAGAGTTAAAGTTAGCTTCAGGGAGTTGGGAGTTGATTGTGGGGTTATCTGGTTGGCAGAGGTGGAGCGTAGGAGGGGTCTGTGGCACCTTAGGGTGAGGGGTTCTATGGAGGGGTCGTCAGTGGAGCTGGACGTGAGTAAGGACCAGAGCTTCCCTCCCGCCCTCCCTGTTTGGTTGGGTATCGGGTCTCTCCCGGGGGCAGGGAAGACATGATAAATAAGTAAAAAAAAACAGTAAGGGTGGTGTTCTGTTGGTTCGCGGCGGTTGTTGGTCTTTGGAGGCGGTTCTCATCTTGGAAGGTAAAACAATGGTGTGGGACCCATCGGTGGTATGGGGGGCCCGGTGGACATTCCCAGTTAACCAAGGTTTAACTGGAAGGTGGTGGTGCTGCACTGCGGACGGTATGGTTGTCTCCGAGCTGGTTGGTTGCGGCTGGAGGCCTAGTGTATATGGTTGTCCGCAGGTGCATTTTTGGATCGTTTGGGGGTGCCTTTGAAGACCAACAACAATTCTTTGGTTTCCGTTAAGGAACGGTTGATGTATGTAAAATGTGAAGTTGTTAATAAAAGGCCATGTTGGCCATTTTACTCCAAATGGTGTCATGTTTTTTGTAAAGTTTATTTGGTTAAGGGGTGGGGAGTGGTATGGATCGGTAATGGTGGAAGTAGGAGTGGACAAGCCTATCTATGGTGCATTAGTCATGTGATTGGCTCTCAAGGGAGCTTAATTAAGGTGTTCATATCCATGCTTGTCCAGCTTTCTGTTCTTACTCAGATCTTGTATCTCTCTCCCGCATGAGTGATAACACTGCCAGGGAATAAGGATCAATCGGACCTGATCTGACCAGACCCATCTGGATGACATCTGGATGACCAGAGGCTACTACTATTTATTTGAATTGCGTATCTGGTGAGTGCGCAATCTCATTATCTATCACCAAGATCCACGGTCCATATCACTGGACACCCTGAGATCATCTGAAATCTCATCAGCACTTCTTCTCTCTGGACTTTTAACGGAGTCAACACCCTTTAGCACTTTTGACCACCATTTAGTGGTCTCTGTATTTGCACCTTGTCACTTCATATATGCATTTGTGTCATTGTTGAGTTCAGTAGCGCTGCACCCCCTCTTTGTATAAGATGGGTCCTCTGTTCTTTGGCCTCAGTCCCTCTGACACGCCATGTTTAATGTAAAGGCAAGTAAACAGAGTGAAACTAAGCAAATAATTATTACGCTCTAATGATAGTTCTATACCATAAGCAGAAACCGAACTAGCTAGCGAAGATAGTCTCAACAGCTTTACTCTGCACGCTCTGTGCTGCCGGACTGCGTTGCCCTAGATTTACTCTTGTATTAATACCTAGCAATGTTGAAACCCAAGCAAAGCCAAATACGTTGACAACTACTGTGACACAGTTCAGCATAAGGGATGGATAACCATGAGGGCCAATTATAGGAGACATGGGCTGCCAAGACCAGCATAAACAGTAGCAATCCCATCCAAAATATGACAGTGAGCTGTAATGAGACTCACCAATATAGGGGCTATAGTGCTGACGTGCAATAATGATTGCGGAGATAGACCTAAACTGACTTGGTGAGCAGGGATACGTGTAATCAATATACTGTGAATGAAATGGAAGGATATAAGTGAAACCTGTAAGATGAGTATTAGGAGCAGTACTTAAAGTTAATCTTCTGCCGGCTTATGTTGGGGCCCTTTTTTGACTGAGCGTTGGTGCACTTAAGTTAGTCCTTAGTAAGATGACAATAGATGCAGCTCAGTTCATTGCAGGGTGAAATAGAAGTGAGCCAGAGATAAGAAATAATGATGCAATATGACCAAAACCCTGAAATGTTAATGGCACAGAATGTGCTTAAGTGACAGAATACCCGCTTGCTATAGATGGATGCAGAATGGATGCTATGACTGTCCTGCTCTCAGTGATTTGTCTACTGATAACAGTATTCCCCGATGTGATGATAGGCTTTTGTGATGGAAGGGGCCCTTTCAGGTGGGTTCCAATGTGGCTGTAGTTGGAATGGTGGGAGAAAAGGGTCTGGTGAACGCTCTGGTCTCTCGGCGGCAACACCACAAGATGGTTCAGACTGACGTAGTTGCTGGTCCCCAGCAATGTCCTTTCCACCACTAAACAATATACTATAAATGAAATGGAACGATATAAGTGAAACCTGTAAGATGAATATTATGGGCAGTACCCAAAGTTAATCTTCTGCCGGCTTATGTTGGGGCCCTTTTTTGACTGAGCGTTGGTGCACTTAAGTTAGTCCTTCAACAGTAAGATGACAATAGATGCAGCTCAGTTCATTGCAGGGTGAAATAGAAGTGAGCCAGAGATAAGAAATAATGATGAAATATGACCACAGCCCTGAGATGTGCTTAAGCGACAGAATACCCGCTTGATATAGATGGATGCAGGATGGATGCTATGACTGTCCTGCTCTCAGTGATTTGTCTACTGATAACAGTACTCCCCTATGTGATGATAGGCTTTTGTGATGGAAGGGGACCTTTCAGGTGGGTTTTAATGTGGCAGTGGAGACATGTTCTCTGGAGTGACCAATCATGGTTTTCTGTCTGGCAATCCAATGGATGTGTCTGGGTTTGGCAGTTGCCAGGAGAACGGTACTTGCCTGACTGCATTGTGCCAAGTGTAAAGTTTGGTGGAGGGGGGATTATGGTGTGGGGTGGTTTTTTCAGGGGTTGGGCTTGGCCCCCTAGTTCCAGTGAAGGGATCTCTTAAGGTGACATTTTGGACAATTTCATGCCCCCAACTTTGTGGGAAGAGTTTGGAGATGGCCCCTTCCTGTTCCAACATGACTGCGCACCAGTGCACAAAGCAAGGTCCATAAAGACATGGAGGAGCCAGTTTGGGGTGGAGGAACTTGACTGGCCTGCACAGAGTCCTGACCTCAACCCCATAGAACACCTTTGGGATGAATTAGAGCGGAGACTGCGAGCCAGGCCTCCTCCCCCGACATCAGTGCCTGACCTGACAAATGTACTTCTGGAAGAATGGTCCAACCTTCCCATAGACACACTCCTAAACCTTGTGGACGGCCTTCCCAGAAGAGTTGAAGCTGTTATAGCTGCAAAGGGCGGGGCCAACTCAATATTGAACCCTATGGACTAAGACTGGGGGGCCATTAAAGGTCATGTGTGTGGAAAGGGCGGGGCCAACTCAATATTGAACCCTATGGACTAAGACTGGGATGACATGTGCGTGGAAAGGCAGGTGGCACAATACTTGGGGCAATATAGTGTATTTCTGAAAGGAAGCATCCAGACTAGCACCGCGGGGTTGTGCTTTCTTGTCACATTCCATGATTTGGGCCAGCACTTTTTTTTTCTGTTTTTATGTCTCACCTTCGGCATTGGTGATATGCACTGCATTATCTATGTCTCCTGAAGGAGTGATTGCTGTTTTACGAAACGTGTCAGAACTATCGCAAGCTCTTGACCAATGACAACGTATTCAAAAAATACCTTTACATTTCCACGTCATGGTATATATAATTTGTTAAAATGAAGATATATCATTCAATCCACATGAGCGGCCACCACAATATTGCAGGTGACAATACACATAAAATAATATACAGAAGTGCGGCGCTTCAAATAATCAAAAAAAATTAACTTAAGAGTCCAATCCACAGGAATAAAAATATATGGAATGAGCCCCTCTTCCCTGGAGCCTCAGTGCTACTATAGATGTCTCAAAATGGCCAGGAGAAGATCGAAAAAGTCCACCATCACCAAACACTCTCCTCTTACCGGATCATGTTGACCCCCAGCTACGGATGGGTCAAAATGCGCTGTATAAGTTCTAAAAGGCAAGCCGTGGTCCTGGGCACTCTTTGGTTCCAAACTTTCACATCAAAAGATGGACTGCAAGATGCACCTACAAGAGAATTATCCTCGTGGAGGACAACCCCATTCAAAATGCAAAAAAATATATCCTCCTAGTGTTATGTAGTAAGATGAATTAAATTTATTGCCTCAAAACGTAGTATAAAACGTACATCAAGAATATAAAAACAGCATGTCACCGTATAAATGAATGGTAAGTTTCCAACCAACAAGGTGGCCGCAACATTCCGATGCGTGCTGACGCAACGCGCACTTGCTCCCCTCTACGCGTTTTGTCATCAATGACGAAAATGACAATGTGCTGATCACGTCAACGCTTTCTCATCAGAACTTGCATTTTAGATTTTTTCATGTATTGGATTGTTGAACATGATCTATGTGTTTGTTTCCAATGATGTTATGTTTTTTTTTTAAATAAAATGCTATATTTTTACCCTGTTAAGCATGACTCAGTAAAGTCCCCAGGGCATTTCTTTTTTCCATTTACAATGTAATTTGGGACTGAGCCAAGCTTTGTCCACATACGCTAGCCTGAAACTCCATATATCCCCTCCCTCCTAGATTGTAAGGTCGAAAGAGCAGGGCCCTCGAACCCCTCGTGTATCGCATTGTATTGGTATTGTTCTGTCGCATGTTCTGTCCCCCTTTGTAATGTACAGCGCTGAGCGAACTGTTGGCGCATTATAAATACTGTATAATAATAATAATAATATATCATGCTATCAGACATTGTGGGAAAAGTCCCAAACCTCAGTCAAGGATCACTCCATAAGGTAGAGAATATTCCTGCTCCAGAACTTCTTTCAATGAACTCTTGCTGCCCATGTACTGCATATGTGCAGGAGCAAAGAGCGTGGGCTTCAATGCCTTCACAATGCACCTATGTGTCGATGGACAGCCAAGGTTTGTGTGCTGAGAGTGCACACGCTATGCAATCCCAGCACCGTGATCCGGCTGTCATAGACATGTTAATGTCATTTCAAAAGTTGGCCCCAAGATGGAGGAATGAGAGTCTCCCCACCGGTCACACAGTGAAGGGAGCACCATTCAGAGGTGTAGGGACAAGTCAGGAAAAGAAGAAACGCCACTCAGCGGCCCAGCGCATAAATATGAGATGAATGTGGCCTCAGCAAGTGCCGCTCTAGCCAGGCCCACTGACTCGTTTCACCCCACCCACCAGGGGCTTGATCTGTATCCATGGAGTCACTAGAACATCATTTTAATGGGGAAAATGTCAAATGTCCACACCTGGGCTCCTACACTGTGCTCATTATGTGTGTTCTGGTGCTGCCACTCTTACTCATGCCAAGCATATGCAGCACTACACCTTCAGGAGTCCCTAAAGATCTGGGTCCCTATAGTCCTGCACAGCCAGGCAACATGCATATTCCAAGGACTTAAATTCCAGAGACAGTAAAAAGTTCTTGAGCTTGTTTTTTTTTTTTTTTTTGTTTGTTTGTTTTATTAGGGGAATTAAACTTGGATGGGGTGAGGGGTGTATGAAATGCCCAATGGAACTTCAAACTGAGGACAACCTCCTTGCAACTATATACAAGTCCAAAGACAGAAAGTTTCTTCTGGGAGAGCTCTCCAGCCTCTCCTGATGTACCACTCCAGACTCCAGATAATTCCTCTTTTTTACCCAGCTGTCTGGAGGAATTCCTGAGAAAGGGGATCCAGTGTCTGCCACTTTAAGTTGAACAGTCCCAGGTGAGGAGCTAATAAAGTTTCTCACCAGAGTGCTCTTTTCCCCTTAGCTGACCCAGGGGATGTAGGATTGCTCACTCAGTCTTTGCTTTTGAGTTGGTTTAGGTAGGTGGCTGCCTTCAGGTCTTCTGCTGGGCTTACTACTCCTTTCCTGGCTCCACAGTTATTCCTTCCTTCAGGGACTGGTGAGGCTGAGCTATCCTCCTCTCAAGGTCCTAGCCTGTAGGTAGGCACCTTCCCACTGAGCCTCCTCTCCATCTTCCACCCGAACTCTCCTGCTGCTGAGCAGGTTCAATCATACTTAAGGGCTGCCCTGACCCCATGCCAAGCCTCCTGCCTGGAGAATGGTCAGGATCCCTTAAGTATGGCGATCTAGCCCCTCCTCGCCCCACCCACTGCTTTTTAGAATCTTCTCCAAGTTTCTAGAGCACGGGGACGTATCAAGGAATTGTTCAGCAGAGCCTCTCAGCCCTGACCTAAATTTGACCCTCTGGCTCATCCCAGGCTGCTACTACCATTTTAGCTGAAAAAAATGTAACTATAGTAACTGACTATCTAGAGGGGCTCTATACATAAATGGAACATTTTGGTTTTGGCTGGTCAAGTTCGCTTTGGTTCATCTGTTGTTACTGATTTAATTTTCGGCCCATGTTTCATGGGACCCAGGTGTATGGCTGGACCTATGGAACACTAAACTGTAACAAGTAGATAGCAGGGCCCTGCATGACAGTGTGCTCCATAAAGTCTCAGGAGGAGTTCCATGTTGTCCTATAATGAACAAGGCAGCTTACGTTCCTGCATGCTCCTTTTAATTGTGCTGAGGCTTTTTATTCACAGGCATGTTGTCTAACCCTTTAGGTCACCAATGAATTGCTCCAACCAATCAGCGGAGCCTCAACTCAAAGACTAGTGGCCCTCATCTGGACATTGCCCAATAATGGTCAAATCAGGGTTGCCTCCTGAAGATTCATACAACCAAACAGACTTTTGAGTCAGTAGAACACCATCTTCATGTGGAAAATGTCAAATGGGGACACATGGGCTCCTACACAGCACTTATTATGTGCCAAGCCCGGGCTCTGTTGTGGCTCCTTCTAGACATGCCAAGCCTAAATGGAAAATCATTATTTTGGTTTTGGCTGGTCAAGTTTGTCAGTTCATCTGTTACTGATTTAATTTTCGTCCCATGTTTCATGCTGGACCTATGAAGCACTAAACTGTAACAAGAAGATGATAGCAAGGCCCTGGATAGTAAGTCCCTGCATGACAGCGTCCTCAGTAAGGTCTCAGGAGGAATTCCATGTTGTACTATGATGAACAAGAGGGCTTACATTCCTGCATGCTCCTTTGCCTTGTTTTCCGAGGCTTTTCATTCATGGGGCATGTTGTCTAACACTTTAAAATCACCAATGAAGGGCTCCAACCAACCAGCAGTCCAACTCGAAAACTAGTGGCCCTCATCTGGACATTGCCTAATAATGGTGCAATCAGGGGTTGCTCTTGAAGGTTCGTACGGCCATGCAGACCTTGGAGTGAGCAGAACACCATCTTCACATGGAAAATGTCAAATGGAGACACCTGGGCTCCTACACAGCACTCATTATGGGCCAAGCCTGGGCTCTGTTACTGCTCTTCTAGACATGCCAAGACTAAATGGAACATCATTATCTTGGCTTGGATTATCTGGAATCAATAATGGTCAAATCAGGGGTACCTCCTGAAGGTTCGTACAGCCATGCAGACTTTGGAGTCAGTAGAACACCATCTTCACATGGAAAATGTCAAATCGTGACACCTGGGCTCCTACACAGCACTTATTATGTGCCAAGCCTAGGCTCTGTTGTGGCTCCTTCTAGACATGCCAAGCCTAAATGGAACATCATTATTTTGGTTTTGACTTGTCAAGTTTGTTTCAGTTCATCTGTTGTTAATGATTTAATTTTCGTCCCATGTTTCATTGGCCCCAGATGTTTGCTGGACCTATGGAGCACTAAACTATAACAAGAAGAAGATAGCAAGGCCCTGGATAGTAAGGTCTCAGTAAGGTCTCAGGAGGAATTCCATGTTGTACTATGATGAACAAGGCGGCTTACATTCCTGCATGCTCCTTTGCCTTGTTTTCTGAGGCTTTTCATTCACGGAAATGTTGTCTAACACTTTAGGTCACCAATGAAAGGCCCCAACCAACCAGCAGTTCGTCAACTCGAAAACTAGTAGTCCTCATGTGGACATTGTCCAATAATGGTACAATCAGGGGTTGCTCCTGAAGGTCCATACAACCATGCAGACCTTGGAGTGAGCAGAACACCATCTTCACATGGAAAATGTCAAATGGCGACACCTGGGCTCCTACACAGCACTCATTATGTGCCAAGCCTGGGCTCTGTTACGGCTCCTTCTAGACATGCCAAGCCTAAATGGAACATCATTATCTTGGCTTTCGGCTGGTCAAGGTTGCTTCGGTTCGTCTGTTTTTTACATTGGTACTGCTTTTTTTCTTTTTAGTTCATACTTGCCAAAGCAACCTTTTTCCCTTGGTTTTGCACACGTTTATGTTGATTTTGTGGTTTTTGAAACTGAGTCCTGGCTCCTGGGCCCTGGCGTTTCCATGGCGACCTCAGGCCCTTATCTGCTACTGGAGATTGGCGCTCAGACAAGGAGCCCTTTCAGTTGAGTTAAGTTTAGACCTTTTTTTTTTTTAAATATATTTTTTAGGTGTTTTTTTTTTTTTTCCTAAACCCTGTCATTTAAAAATCACATAATTAATTGTGCAAATCCTGTGCCACATCGAGCTGCTGGAACTTTGAAGTTCCGATTGATAGACCTATTGAGCCGTGATTACCGTTCGCCTTATAAACACAGTGCCCGGCGCCACGGGCAGAAGGGTGGAATTTAGCTTGTCCTGCTTCAGGTATGATATATATATATAAAAAAAAAGAAACCCTTGGCATCTTCTGTTTGTTTTTCTAGTATCCTTTCCAAGCTTGCCTTTTCCATACCTAGGAACGGCCGTAGAATTTCAGTTTATTTTTACACAGCGAGGCTCACCTTCCTTTAAAAGCCTCATTTACGATTTTTTTTATAATATATATATATATATATATATATATATACGCCCCCTCTACTCAAACGCATTTAGACCAGCAGCACCATGTAAAAAAAATAAAAAAATAAAGCAGAAGTATTCTAAGCGTATTACAACCTATATAAAGTAAACCAACTTTAGGATGCACAGAATTCCTGCGTCATTTTAGATTTCTTAGGAAATGAAGGAAGGCATTCCGGGGAAAAAAAATGAAATACATAAACAGGTTGGCGAGACACCAGGTGATACCCTATAGCTTGTATGAATCTGACAAATCGTACTCTCCATGGTATGTTATGATACGCGGCGTGGAAGACGTATTGTAGCATTCAGGTGGCCATCTTGGGTTTCCATCTTGGGTTTCCATCTTGGGTTTCCATCCTGGGTTTCCATCTTGGGTTTCCATCCTGGGTTTCCATCCTGGGTTTCCATCTTGGGTTTCCATCCTGGGTTTCCATCCTGGGTTTCCATCCTGGGTTTCCATCTTGGGTTTCCATCCTGGGTTTCCATCCCGGGTTTCCATCTTGGGTTTCCATCTTGGGTTTCCATCCTGGGTTTCCATCTTGGGTTTCCATCTTGGGTTTCCATCCTGGGTTTTCATCTTAGGTTTCCATCTTGGGTTTCCATCTTGGGTTTCCATCCTGGGTTTCCATCCTGGGTTTTCATCTTAGGTTTCCATCTTGGGTTTCCATCCTGGGTTTCCATCTTGGGTTTCCATCCTGGGTTTCCATCCTGGGTTTCCATCTTAGGTTTCCATCTTGGGTTTCCATCCTGGGTTTCCATCCTGGGTTTCCATCTTGGGTTTCCATCCTGGGTTTCCATCCTGGGTTTCCATCCTGGGTTTCCATCTTGGGGTTGTCTGGAGAGTAAATTGAGATTGCGGAAAAAGATGATGAGTACTAAAGTGGAGTTGTCATCCAAAGCAACCAATCAGAGTTCATGTTTAATGGGGCCGTCCATCCAAATGGGATATTCTGTGTTTGTTCCTCTTCACAGTTTCTTTTATCTCTTGAGGACTCTATCGATGGGATGTCCATGCTGAGTTCCCGGGTCTGTACGCCTGCTGTGCCCATTTGGAGAGGTTCCCACCATCTGTGCACTGACTTTTCAGGTCTGTACACTTACTGTGCCCATTATGAGGGGTTCCCACCATCCCTGTGCTGAGTTCCTGGGTCTGTACACCTACTGTGCCCATCATGAGGAGTTCCCACCCTCTCTGCACTGAGTTCCCAGGTTTGCACACCTTCTGAAATGTTTTCACCATCCCTGTGCTGGGTTCCTGGGTCTGTACACCCCGCTGTGCCCATTATGAGGGATTCCCACCATTCCTGTGCTGAGTTCCTGGGTCTGTACACCCACTGTGCCCATTATGAGAGGTTCCCACCATGCCTGTGCTGAGTTCCTGGGTCTGTACACCTGCTGTGCCCATTATGAGGGGTTTCCATCATCCCATTTCTAAGAAGACAAAAGCTTATTTATAAACATGGGGGTTCAGTGGCACTTAGGGAATCAGAAAGACAGACAACAATAGGGATATACAATGTATTAAAAAATAGTCCTCAAAGATCAGTATAGTCCATAAAAAAAATTCTAAATGAAAGTCTGAAAAAAATAATACAAAAGGCTATAATCCAGATGGAAGAGAAATATGCCGCCAAGCATATGGAAGAGGACCTGTAACCTGTCAGGAGTAGTGAGTGGAGATACAATGCTTAATCCCTCTTTACTTTGCTCTTTACTTAGCAACCTAGCAGCTATCCACTATATACTCTTAAAGGGGAAGCTTCATGTGCACCACCTACAGAAGGGCTCCACCGCAAGCCAGCCAACACTAACGTTCAGGAACACTTATGCATACCCACATCTCGGGGAATCTTTACAGAGTACACTCAAGAACATTATTATTGTGTTAACTGATTCTGATCCTTCTCATTACTAGTTACTTCAGTTACTACTTGACTTAACATTGGCACAGTTCTGTTAACTCATCTTGTTATAGGCCAGTCTTCACTTTACCTAGTTCTGCTGTTTGCTTGCTAATTCACGCACTGTTTACCTGCCTTGGTATAATACATTTACCATATAGCAGGCAGTTACCCAATTTCAGTGCATCATTCTAGAGTAGTAGCTTACTAACGCTTAAAGCGGAGGTCCGGCCCCCGCCGCCTCCCAAAAAAAAAAAAAATAAAAGTCAGCAGCTACAAATACTGTAGCTGCTGACTTTCAATAGTAGGGAACTTCTCTGTCCATGCATCCAGCAGTGTCCTCACCCCGAGCCGATTCTTCAGTCAGCTGTTGGGTGCTGGCGCCGCCATCTTGACTAGTGGAAACCGGAAGCCTTCACCGCTGGTTTCCCACTGTTCATGCTCGAAGTGCACTGCACTTTGTGAATGGACTGCAGTCCTTTGGGACCTTGGAAGCAGGGGCGGACTGACAACTCATGGGGCCCCCCGGGGCAATAGGGGATCATGGGGCCCCCTGTGTCCTTGCCCACACTCAAAGAAGCCTATAAAAAAGGTACCAGGGGCATCCCATGGGGCCCCCTACTGACCCCGGCTCTCGGGCAGTGCCTGAGTGCTCGAATGGTCAGTCCGCCCCTGCTTGGAAGTGTCCCAGAGGGCTGCGGGGGGTGCAAAACCTCTGGCAGCAAACTCAAATGGAAGTGGGAGTGGGTACCTGTCTAAACCAGGTACCTGCTCCATCCCAAAAAGTGCCAAATGCGGCAGCGGAGTGGGGGAGGAGGCAGAAAAGCGGAGCTTTCACTTTTGGGTGGAACTCCACTTTAAGTAAGGAATGAGAGGCCTTCTACCTCTAACTGGATGTGTCAGTGGAGAGCGAGCAGCTTTAAGACTCATGGGAGAACAGAGGACCCACCATCACTAGCTGCCTTTACGGAGTAAGGCCGGCCAAACATTGGTCGTAAATCGGACCTAAGAATAATCGGCCGATTTTCGCTCTGTTAGTGGGGTCAATAGCACCGGACGATTTTCGTGGTTCCTCCCCTTTTCGGTGATCGGCATGTTGGAAAATTTGTGAAAAATGACCGATTTTCGACTCGATGGTCAAATCGTACGATCGTTTTTCCGAAAAGAATATGCGTGTGAGCTGTGACCTGGAAGGAACAGATATTTTGCCCGTTATATGGGGTGAACTTTATGACTCATTCGGGCGATTTTCAAAATCAATGATGGCACCGTCAGATTACCGAGCGAACAACGTTTCTGATTTTTGGATGAAAAATCGTTTGGCATTCGAACCATGTATGGCCTGCATTGGTGTTACACAGTGGGATCACACAGCTAGAAAGGGAACATTTTTTTTTTTTTTTTGCTTTTTTTTTTGCATTGAAAAAAGCAAAATCATGTCAAATTCAGATTTGCCCCCTGATCCCTACAAATGCAGGCCACAGACGTAGATCCCTACAAATCGGCCGATCTTTTTACCAATAAAAAATCTGCGCATGAGCTGTGGCCTGCAAGAAGAGGAAAAAGAAGAAAAAGAAGAAGAGGAAAAAAGAGGAAGAAAAAGAGGAGGAAAAAGAAGAAGAAGAGGAAGGAAAAAAAAGGAGAGAAAAAGAAGAAGAAAAAGAAGAATAAGAAGAAGAAAAAGAAGAAATAGAAGAAAAAGAAGAGGAAAAAAGAAAAAAAAAAAAGTAGAAAAAGGAGAAAAAGAAGAAGAGGAAGAAAAAGAAGCAGAAGAAGAAATAAAAGAAAAAGAAGAAGAGAGGAAG
>CATNWA010006571.1:582500-592500 GCA_951230385.1 Staurois parvus | reverse complement strand
AACCCTACTGAACACCTTTGGGATGATTTGGAACGCCGATTGTGAACCAAGTCTTCTCATCCAACATTGGTACCTGACCTCAACCCTACTGAACACCTTTGGGATGATTTGGAACGCCGATTGTGAACCAAGTCTTCTCATCCAACATCGATACCTGACCTCAGCCCTACTGAACACCTTTGGGATGATTTGGAACGCCGATTGTGAACAAAGTCTTCTCATCCAACATCGGTACCTAACCTCAACCTTACTGACCACCTTTGGGATGATTTAGAATGCTGATTGTGAACCAAGTCTTCTCATCCAACATCGATACCTGACCTCAGCCCTACTGAACACCTTTGGGATGATTTAAAACGCTGATTGTGAACCAAGTCTTCTCCTCCAACATTGGTACCTGACCTCAGCCCTACTGACCACCTTTGGGATGATTTAGAATGCCGATTGTGAACAAAGTCTTCTCATCTAACATTGATACCTGACCTCAACCCTACTGAACACCTTTGGGATGATTTAGAACGCCAATTGTGAACAAAGTCTTCTCATCCAACATCAGTACCTGACCTCAACCATACTGACCACCTTTGGGATGATTTAGAATGCTGATTGTGAGCCAAGTCTTCTCCTCTAACATCGGTACCTGACCTCAACGCTACTGAACACCTTTGGGATGATTTAGAATGCCGAATGTGAACCAAGACTTCTCATCCAACATTGGTACCTGACCTTAACCCTACTGAACACCTTCGGGATGATTTGGAGCACCAATTGTGAACCAAGTCTTCTCATCCAACATCGGTACCTAACCTCAACCCTACTGAACACCTTTGGGATGATTTAGAATGCCGATTGTGAGTCAAGTCTTCTCTTCCAACATTGATACCTGACCTCAACCCTTCTGAACACCTCTGGGATGATTTGGAACGCCGACTGTGAACCAGGTCTTCTCATCCACCATGACCTGACAAATGGGCATAAATTCCCACAGACACCCTCCAAAATATTCTGGAAAGGCTTACCAGAAGAGTGGAATGGGCCTCCCAGAAGATAGAATGGCCATGCATTTAGAATGGGATGTCCAACAAGCTCATATTGGCGTGAAGGACACGTTTCCACAATCTTTGGTCTTACAGCATATAAGAAACCAAGTGGGGACTCAGCTTGTTGGGTTCCACTTACAACTGAAACAGGGAATGATCACAAAAACAGAGAGCAGTAAGGCAGAGGGAGTTGTAAACGGCACGGCATGATTTAAATTTAATCAGCAGGCTTCTTCGTGAAGAAAGTGAGAGAAAACTAGCAATCTACCAGCTGGGAGCCACCAATGTGTTTAACACGTTACACAATTGGAACATATGAAGTTTCCTGCAGGTAGCCATTAAATCATTATCCACTTAGCCCAGGAGAGGATTGTTCCAGGCTCGTCTTTCCTTTTTGTCTGACCCGAAGTGTCTTTGCCGAGTCCCCCCGGGTTTTCCAAAGCAGACCTTCCAATCCCTTCTCCATCCCAGCGGCCGGTCAATCATCCATCCTTTTCAAAGAATTTCTTGATGGCTCCCCAGAGCGACCTGCGGAGTTTTGTGTTTTGCTTGTCGCGATAATATGCTAATGCTCTGAGGTCGCTCGTTAATCTTCCCTCCGCCGCTTTCATTTGTCAACGTTGCCTTGCCGCAAACTGCTGGGAAAGAAAACTTGGCTTTCTTTGTGTTTTTTTGAAGTTCGCAGTCCTTTTTTTTTTCTTTTTTTCCTTTCTTTATTAATATTTTACCCTTAATCTCAAAAACATCTGAGGAGGAGAATGGGGGTCCCGAATCCTGCAAGGAAAGGGAAAAGTGAAGTCAGAAGTGAGATCTTCAGGAACTTGTCCGCCGCGGTGTCGTAAAAAGTTATAGCTGGTGATGAATAAGGAAACAACAAAGTTTTTTTTAGTCTTCTGTATATAGATGAAAAAATATTTGATGCATATAGTGTGTTAATGGGATCTGCTTAAAGGGACCTTCCAGTAACTTGACCAGCGGACTAAAGATGGCTTGTAAGTCCCACTCACACAATACCTACCCCCCCCCCCCCCCCCCCCCACTCCTTAACCTAAGTAACCACACTGACAACAAATGGCGTTAATGGCCCAAAACCGGCCGTTTATTACAACCATCAATAAATAACAGAAACACTATAAACATGCGTTCCTGCAAGGTCCCAATAGGCATCAAGAAAAACGAATACCTGCGTCCTGCTGAACTAGGCCTCCAGCCGCAACATCACCGACTCGGAGACAACCACCGCAGATACCCCCACCAGAACAACTGGAAGCCGTACCTCAGACGAGTTCCTACAAAGTGCCTTTTCTTGTGCCCACCTTAACCAACGAGGACCTTGCACCCCGCCGGACGTCCCCCAGCACCAATATGGCACAACCACCACCCAGACAGACCATAAAACAACAGGCGGGCGGGAGGGAAGCTTGCCCTGTGAAAACTCTCTCCAGACTGAAAAAAAAAAAAAAAACCAAAAAAATAGCCCTGCCACACCCTGTAAGACCACCCCTCGTAGCCCCCCCTTCCCCCCCCCCACTCCTTCCTTAACTATTTTGACTCCCCCTTATGCTAATGGGGCTCTTCCTCTCCCAACCCCCTTTAACCCCTGTCATGCCGGCCCTTCAATCAGGTCTTCTTTCTTCTTACTCTGGGCCTTCCTTTACATAAATACATTTCTTATGCAGGCCACAGACGGGTCGAAAATAGGCAGATTTTTCGACCAAAAAAAAATCACCCCGATTTTTTTGCAACCGTTATTGGGTTAATTGGTCGGTCATTTTTTGAGGTCTTGGCACATTTTTTTTTATCGGCCGATTTTGCCGATCATTTTACCGATAAAAAAATCTGTGCATGAGCTGTGACCTGCAATAGAAAGAAGAAAAAGAAGAAGAAGAAGAAAGCAGAAAAAGAAGAAGGAAGAAGAAGAAAGAAGAAGAAGATGAAGAAGAAGAGGAAAAAGAAGAAGTAGAAGAAAAAGAAGAAGGAAAAGAAGAAGAAAGAAGAAGGAAGAGAAAGAAGACGAGGAAGAAGAAGAAGAAAAAGGAGAAGGAAGAAGAAAGAAGAAGAAAATGAAGAAGGAAGAAGAAGAAAGATGAAGATGAAGAAGAGGAGGAAACAGAGAAAGAAATAGAAGAAAGAAGCAGAAAAAGAAGAAAGAAAAAGAGAAAGAAGAAGAAAGAAGTAGAAGAAGGAGAAAGAAGAAAGAAGTAGAAGAAGAAGAAGAAGAAGAAGAAAGAAGTGAAAGAAGAAGAAAGAAGTAGAAGAAGAAGAAACAAGAAGAAGAAAGAGAAGAAAAGGAGAAGAAAGAAGAAGAAGAAAAAGAAGAAAGAAGAGGAAGAAGAAAAGAAGAAGAAAGAAGAAGACAAAGAAGAAAAAGAAGAAGCAGAAAGAAGAAGAAAAAGAAGAAGAATTCCAGTCCGCTGTTATATTTTGTATGAAAAGCCTTGCGGTTGCAACAATGTATCTATTTGTATCCGAATAAAAACATCTGTATCTGAAATGGATACAAATGGATACAAATAGATACATTGTTGCAACCGCAAGACTTTATTCATGTAAAATATAATAGCGGAGCTCTCTGCAGGGACAGAGGTAAAAATGGCCGGCCGTAGATGGGCCGAAAATCGGCCGATTTTTTACCGTCGGTAGTAACGTCGGCCAATTGAACGACCGATTTTTTTTCTTTTTTGTTTTAAAAACCCTTCTATGGCCTGCATTAAATGTCAAAAACAAAAAGCTCCGCCCATTATTAAAAGGCCTCCTTTAAAGTGTATCTATTGTGAAATGTAAAATGATACATTTATTTCCACGTTGTATTCCGATTATTTCCAGCCGCCTCCTATTCCTCTGAACCAGCTTGATGTTCGTAAACTTCCTTTGTGAAGATCCCCGCCCATTTCCCTCCTGGAATTCTGGGACACGTGGTCACTATGCCCTGTGAGTAGGCGCGGCCGTGTCACACATTTCACAGAGCCTGCCTTCTGAGGGGAGGAGTTTCAGGAGGTGGTACAGGAATCAGCAAGGTACCATGGGATATGTAGTCCCTAGAAGGAAGAGAAGCTGCACTGCATGCTGGGAACCCAGGAAGTTGTGGAAAGAGACGGCCAGTAGACAGGCAGCGCTCACAACATGAAAGGAGATTGTTCCAGTAATCTTATATTGGATTTGTCAGTAAAAACTATTGTTGTATTATCACAATGCTGATGTCCAATGAAAGTGAATGCGGTGATCAGAGATTGCCTTTACATTCCAGTCCAGTGACTTTGCCTAGGCTAAGATGATGTCATCAGTCTTCTGCAGGCAGCATGAAGCATTTCCTCAGTCTCCCCCCCTCCCCCTAGTGATCAGACTGTACATTGTAACTTTGTAGAAGGAGGAGGAGGCATTTCTCCAGTCTACCCTCCCCCAGTGATCAGACTGTACATTGTAACTTTGTAGAAGGAGGAGGCATTTCCTCAATCCCCCCGTTTCCCCGGTGATCACACTGCAAAATGAATTATTACTTACAGGAATTTATATGGCACTGTCAATGTACTCTGGCGTGTCACCCATGTGAGCACATAGAGAACATGCAAACTCCATGCAGATAGTGTTCAAGAGTCTAGTGCCACAAAACAGAAGTACTAACCACTAAGCCACCGTGCTGTCCATTGTAACATTGCAGCAAGTCACAAGGTGAGAGGCAGCAGCAGGGGGCTGATTGGTGTCAAACATTTGTGAACACAGCCAAGAACTGCACAGGCCCCAGGAATGACATGATGGTGTCATCTCTGAGCCGGCATCTCAGTCCAAGAAGTAGATGGTGACCCTGGATGATGCCTGAACACAGATGGTGGCGTCCTTCAGGAGAGAAAAATAAAAATGAAGGCATTGTCGGGGGGGGGTCCTGTGATCTCTGTGAGAAGGAATAAATACCTGGACCGCTTCCCAACTACCCTATAGCAGAAATACTGCTACAGGGCGGCACGAGTGCGCAAAATCACGTATATATATATATGTGATTTCACATTTCCGAGTAGGCCCTCTACCCGCGCCGCCATGGCTGTCGATCACCGGGTCCCGGCCGGTGATTACTCGCCGGCGCCCGGTGATTGCTGAGGATCTCCGACTGGGAGGAGAACTGTATGTACACAATACAGTTCTCCTCCCTGTCGGCTTGTGCACACTGCATTGAATGGCTGTGCACGGAACAGCCATCCAAAGCAGTGTGCTTACAGTGAAGCACACAGAAAGGACATAGTGAAACACTCCCAGCACACAGACCCCGCCCCCTAGTAAAACACACCCAGCACACAGACCCTGCCCCCTAGTAAAACACTCCCAGCACACAGACCCCACCCCCTAGTAAAACACTCTCATCACACAGGCCCCGCCCTCTAGTAAAACACACCCAGCACACAAACCCACCCCCTAGTAAAACACACCCAGCACACAAACCCACCCCCTAGTAAAACACTCCCAGCACACAAACCCACCCCCTAGTAAAAACACACCTAGCACACAGACCCCGCTCCCTAGTAAAAAACACTCCCAGCACACAGACCCCCCCGCCCCCTAGTAAAACACACCTAGCACACAGACCCCGCCCCCTAGTAAAACACTCCCAGCACACAGACCCCACCCCCTAGTAAAACACTTCCAGCACACAGACCCCGCCCCCTAGTAAAACACTCCCAGCACACAGACCCCGCCCCCTAGTAAAACACTCTCAGCACACAGGTCCCGCCCTCTAGTAAAACACACCCAGCACACAGACCCCCGCCCCCTAGTAAAACACTACCAGCACACATACCCAGCCCCCTAGTAAAACACTCCCAGCACACAGACCCCGCCCCCTAGTAAAAACACACCTAGCACACAGACCCTGCCCCTAGTAAAACACACCCAGCACACAGGCCCCACCCCTTAGTAAAACACTACCAGCACACATACCCAGCCCCCTAGTAAAATACTCCAGCAGCACACAGACCCCGCCCCCTAGTAAAACACACCTAGCACACAGACCCCGCCCCCTAGTAAAACACTCCCAGCACACAGACCCCGCCCCCTAGTAAAACACTCCAGCACACAGGTCCCGCCCCCTAGTAAAACACACCTAGCACACAGGTCCCGCCCCCTAGTAAATAAAACACCCCCAGCTCACAGACCCCGCCCCCTAGTAAAACACTCTCAGCACACAGGTCCCGCCCTCTAGTAAAACACACCTAGCACACAGACCCACCCCCTAGTAAAACACTCCCAGCACACAGACCCCGCCCCCTAGTAAAACACTCTCAGCACACAGGTCCCGCCCTCTAGTAAAACACACCTAGCACACAGACCCACCCCCTAGTAAAACACCCCCAGCTCACAGACCCCGCCCCCTAGTAAAACACTCTCAGCACACAGGTCCCGCCCTCTAGTAAAACACACCCTAGCACACAGACCCACCCCCTAGTAAAACACTCCCAGCACACAGACCCCGCCCCCTAGTAAAACACTCTCAGCACACAGGTCCCGCCCTCTAGTAAAACATACCCAGCACACAGACCCTGCCCCCTAGTAAAACACAGCTAGCACACAGACCCCCCCCCCTAGTAAAACACAGCTAGCACACAGACCCCGCCCCCTAGTAAAACACTCCCAGCACACAGACCCCACCCCCTAGTAAAACACACACAGCACACAGTTAACCCTTTGATGGCCCCAGATGTTAACCCCTTCCTGCCCAGTGCTATTAATACAGTATCAGTGCTTTTTATTAGCACTGATCACTGTATTGGTGTCACTGGGGATGTCAGTGACACCAAGTCAGTCCCCCCCCCCCCCCCCCCCCCCCCCGAGTGTCAGAATGCCCGCCGCAGTCCCACTATAAGTCGCTGATCGCCGCCATTACTAGTAAAAATGAAAAAAAAAAAATCCCATTATCTATACCGCCATTTGTAGACGCTATAACTTTCACGTAAACCAATTAATTTACACATATTGGGATTTTTTTTTTTAGCAAAGACACTGAGCAGAATACATTTTTGGTTTTTTACTGGACAATTTAATAGAAAAAAGTTAAAATGATTGTTTTTTTCTCAAAATTGTCAGTCTTTTTTTTTCAAAGCGCAAAAAATAAAAACCGCACAGGTGAACAAATACCGCCAAAAGAAAGCTCTATTTGTGGGAAAAAAAGGACGTCAATTTCAATGGCGCAATGGACAGTTAAAGTAACGCAGCGCCGTAACCAGGGGCGGACTGACCATTTGGGCACTTGGGCACTGCCCGAGGGCCTGGGGTCAGTAGGGGGCCCCATGAGATGCCCCTAGTACCTTTCATAGACTTTTTTTGGGTGTGCTTTGAGTGTAGGTGAGGACACAGGGGCCCCATGATCCCCTATTGACCGGGGGCCCCATGAGGTGTCAGTCCGCCCTTGCCTGTAATGCGAAAAATGGCCCTGTCAGGAAGGGGGGGCGGTAAATAATCTGGAGGGCAAGGGGTTCATTTAAACTTCTCCTCTGAATGGAAGTTTGCAGCATCTCAATTCCACCTCACCGAGTAATGATGGGGGGGATGTCCGGAACAATGCCTCGCGCGCCGCGATAGAATGCGCCAAGGGTACCTATTGAAGGACGTCGTGTAGCTAAGCCCCCTTTTATTTTTTTTTTTGTTTGCGGTTATTTGAGCCGGGCGTTAAATATAATATTTGTTCTAACGTTACAAAGAGTCTCCCTTTCTATTCATGGACTAAAATTGGGTTATCAGCCCCCCCCCCCCCCCCCGACGTATCGCTGTACGCCTCCGCAGCACGCCATGAAATCTACACGTATTTTCTGGCCCCCGTTTGCGTGTGTCAGACCCCTCGGTTCCCCGGCTCCGGTTACACATTCTGGCGCTGTGCGGGGCCACGGCTCCAGTCCTGGTGTAGTCACCTCAGGTAACTCCGGGAACGCCTGACCTCTTCATGGCATAAACATTAGAAAAAATAAAAAAGTCGATGTGAAAGCGAGTCTACCTGCCGGGTCGGGTGGCGGTGAAAGCTCGCATTGATGGCGACGGGAACTACATGGGCTTCGGTACGGTTCGAATTATTCTCCTGAAGTTTACCTGGAGGTCATTTTTATGGCTTTTTTGCATTTTTACTTCAATATTCCTATTAATGAGATTTTTGTAAATTCTCTGGCTGGTGTCTGTATGCCGGGATGGGACAGGGGGGGGGGGCTGGGGGGGGAAGCTGTCCTGGGTACTGTGGTATCATGTGACTAGAAGGGGGGCAGGAGGGGCAGCTTCCCCGGGTACTGTGGTATCATGTGAGTGGAGGGGGGGCAGGAGGGGCAGCTGTCCTGGGTACTGTGGTATCATGTGAGTGGAGGGGGGGGGGGGCAGCTGCCCTGGGTACTGTGGTATCATGTGTGTGGAGGGGGGGGGGGGGGGGGCGGGAGGGGAAGCTATCGTGGGTTACTGGTGTTATCATGTGAGTGGAGGGGGGGGGGCAGGAGGGAAAGCTGCCCTGGGTACTGTGGTATCATGTGAGTGGAGGGGGGGGACAGCTGCCCTGGGTACTGTGATATCATGTGTGTGGAGGGGGGGGGGGGAGGGAGGGGAAGCTGTCCTGGGTTACTGGTGATATCATGTGAGTGGAGAGGGGGGGCAGGAGGGGAAGCTGCCCTGGGTACTGTGGTATCATGTGAGTGGAGGGGGGGGGGGGCAGCTGTCCTGGGTACTGTGGTATCATGTGAGTGGAGGGGGGGGGGAAGGAGGGGCAGCAGCCCCGGGTACTGTGGTATCATGTGAGTGGAGGGGGGGGGGGGAAGCTGCCCTGGGTACTGTGGTATCATGTGAGTGGAGGGGGAGGACATTCTTCCCACTGACCACCAATGTAAGGGACATTCTTCCCACTGACCACCAATGTAAGGGGACATTCTTCCCACTGACCCCCAATGTAAGGGACATTCTTCCCACTGACCTCCAATGTAAGGGACATTCTTCCCACTGACCCCCAATGTAAGGGACATTCTTCCCACTGACCCCCAATGTAAGGGACATTCTTCCCACTGACCCCCAATGTAGGGGACATTCTTCCCACTGACCACCAATGTAAGGGACATTCTTCCCACTGACCCCCAATGTAAGGGACATTCTTCCCACTGACCCCCCAATGTAAGGGACATTCTTCCCACTGACCCCCAATGTAAGGGACATTCTTCCCACTGACCCCCAATGTAAGGGACATTCTTCCCACTGACCCCCAATGTAAGGGACATTCTTCCCACTGATCCCCAATGTAAGGAGCATTCTTTCCACTGACCCCCCAATGTAAGGGACATTCTTCCCACTGACCACCAATGTAAGGAGCATTCTTTCCACTGACCCCCAATGTAAGGGACATTCTTCCCACTGACCCCCAATGTAAGGGACATTCTTCCCACTGACCTCCAATGTAAGGGACTTTCTTCCCACTGATCACCAATGTAAGGACATTCTTCCCACTGACCTCCAATGTAAGGGACATTCTTCCCACTGACCTCCAATGTAAGGGACATTCTTCCCACTGATCACACCAATGTAAGGGACATTCTTCCCACTGACCCCCAATGTAAGGGACATTTCTTCCCACTGATCACCAATGTAAGGGACAATCTTTCCACTGACCCCCAATGTAAGGGACATTCTTCCCACTGATCACCAATGTAAGGGACGTTCTTCCCACTGACCCCCAATGTAAGGGACATTCTTCCCACTGACCACCAATGTAAGGGACATTCTTCCCACTGACCCCCAATGTAAGGGACATTCTTCCCACTGATCACCAATGTAAGGGACATTCTTCCCACTGACCACCAATGTAAGGGACATTCTTCACACTGATCACGAATGTAAGGGACATTTTTTTACCCTGACCCCCCGTTTATTTGATTTTAGCAGAGGTTCCCTAAGACCTAAGATGTTTTTTAAGGGTTCTTCAGCGGTTGAGAAAGGCTGGTATAGACCACGTGGCCAAT
>CATNWA010006571.1:560000-577500 GCA_951230385.1 Staurois parvus | reverse complement strand
TCTTGTTGCTGCCCTTGGACTTGGACTTGTCTCCTTTAGATCTAGGCTAGTTCCTGTTGACCTTCTAGTCTGGCCTAGGCTTATCTCCTGACCACATTTCTACATTCCATGCTGCCTGCTGTCTGCCTTCCCAGTTGACCATCTCCACCTGTCTTGGACCACAATTCCAGCATGTCTTTTTCCATTCTGCTCCTTGGTGGCACCCTCACCCGATTTCTTAGTGGCACCCTCACCGGTCAGCATGAGCACATCTCTGCCACGTCGTCCACCAGAAGTGAACACCTGCATTATCTATTATCTATCTGAATCTGCAAAAGACTACCTTTAATGATGTATCAGAGCGATACTTTGTGACTTTTATGTCTGGAGTTGACCTATACGGTTACCTACGTAGGTAAGGAAATCTCTGAAAATCTCACTCACTGTCCACCGGAGGAGGAGAAACCTCATGCCAAATCTCTCGAAAAGAGAAATGCAGACCATAGCGAAAGCCTTGCTGCTGAATCACATCGAGAGCCTCTGGCGGGAGACTTTGATAGGAATTAATTACTCGGTTAATTTGTTTCCCCTGCAGAGAGCAGACAGCAAGTGAATGTTATTACAGGAACGTCTGGAGCCATTATGGTGGAACCATTCTCCATCCACGTTTGCACATGTTTCGTTGGAAAACTGTTTTTGGGGCCTATGATATATTGATCTTCTATGCACATCTGCGGAGAAAATGGAAATAGCAGATGTGACGTTTCGTCCGAGACGATTGTCTGACTCTGCGTGTTTTGCTTGCGGCAACTGATCTGAATGGGAATGAAGCCTGGGAGTCATTTGTCAAAGAGCTGGTGCTGTAATATAAGTACAAATTACATCGTCCATTGTCACCGGCGTGTTCAGCGTTCTCCAACCATCATTCATTCCATTGTCACCGGAGTGTTCAGCGTTCTCCAACCATCATTCATTCCATTGTCACCGGAGTGTTCAGCGTTCTCCAACCATCATTCATTCCATTGTCACCGGAGTGTTCAGCGTTCTCCAACCATCATTCAATCCATTGTCACCGGCGTGTTCAGCGTTCTCCAACCATCATTCAATCCATTGTCACCAGCGTGTTCAGCGTTCTCCAACCATCATTCAATCCATTGTCACCGGCGTGTTCAGCGTTCTCCAACCATCATTCAATCCATTGTCACCGGCATGTTCAACATTCTCCAACCATTCTTCAATCTATTGTCAACAGCGTGTTCAGTGTTCTCCAACCATTCTTCAATCCATTGTCACCGGCGTGTTCAGCGTTCTCCAACCATCATTCAATCCATTGTCACCAGCGTGTTCAGAGTTCTCTAACCATCATTCAATCCATTGTCACCGGCGTGTTCAGCGTTCTCCAACCATCATTCAATCCATTGTCACCGGCGTGTTTCAGCGTTCTCCAACCATCATTCAATCCATTGTCACCAGCGTGTTCAGCGTTCTCCAACCATCATTCAATCCATTGTCACCAGCGTGTTCAGAGTTCTCTAACCATCATTCAATCCATTGTCACCAGCATGTTCAACATTCTCCAACCATTCTTCAATCTATTGTCAACAGCGTGTTCAGCGTTCTCCAACCATCCTTCAATCCATTGTCACCGGCATGTTCAACATTCTCCAACCATTCTTCAATCTATTGTCAACAGCGTGTTCAGTGTTCTCCAACCATTCTTCAATCCATTGTCACCGGCGTGTTCAGCGTTCTCCAACCATCATTCAATCCATTGTCACCAGCGTGTTCAGAGTTCTCTAACCATCATTCAATCCATTGTCACCGGCGTGTTCAGCGTTCTCCAACCATCATTCAATCCATTGTCACCGGCGTGTTCAGCGTTCTCCAACCATCATTCAATCCATTGTCACCAGCGTGTTCAGCGTTCTCCAACCATCATTCAATCCATTGTCACCAGCGTGTTCAGAGTTCTCTAACCATCATTCAATCCATTGTCACCAGCATGTTCAACATTCTCCAACCATTCTTCAATCTATTGTCAACAGCGTGTTCAGCGTTCTCCAACCATCCTTCAATCCATTGTCACCGGCATGTTCAACATTCTCCAACCATTCTTCAATCTATTGTCAACAGCGTGTTCAGTGTTCTCCAACCATTCTTCAATCCATTGTCACCGGCGTGTTCAGCGTTCTCCAACCATCATTCAATCCATTGTCACCAGCGTGTTCAGAGTTCTCTAACCATCATTCAATCCATTGTCACCGGCGTGTTCAGCGTTCTCCAACCATCATTCAATCCATTGTCACCGGCGTGTTCAGCGTTCTCCAACCATCATTCAATCCATTGTCACCAGCGTGTTCAGCGTTCTCCAACCATCATTCAATCCATTGTCACCAGCGTGTTCAGAGTTCTCTAACCATCATTCAATCCATTGTCACCAGCATGTTCAACATTCTCCAACCATTCTTCAATCCATTGTCACCAGCGTGTTCGGCGTTCTCCAACCATCCTTCAATCCATTGTCACCATCGTGTTCAACATTCTCCAACCATTCTTCAATCCATTGTCACCGGCGTGCTGAGTTCCCGGGTCTGTACACCCGCTGTGTCCATTATGAAGGGTTCCCACCATCCCTGTGCTGAGTTCTCAGGTCTGTACACCCGCTGAGCCCATTATGAAGGGTTCCCACCATCCCTGTGCTGAGGGGACTGAGGACATGAATTTAAAAGAAGGAGGGAGACTAAGGACATGAAGGGCGGGTGTATATTGTGAAGGGGCACCCCACCATAGATTGGGGTGCCTAAAAATGTAACATACTCTTAAAGGGTTCCGTGACTGAGAGAAGGGCTGAGAGCCGCTGATCTGGACAACATGAGACAAAAGCTGCAATTTTTTCCCTTTATTTTCCCACACGTGTTTTGTGGCAGAAGATGTCCCGGCAGATCCATCATTGATGGTCGGGAAGGTCTGGTTTGGGGCGGGTTGGATGTCGTGGTCCCTCTAAGGGCAGATTGCCGCCTGGCCGGGAAACAGAGCCGGTATTGTGGTTCCCGTCCCGTGTAACAAATGACTTGTTGTAATTCCGTGTTTCAACACGCAGCACACGTTCCGTCTGATGCCTCCCCCCTCCCTCACCCCAAACGGGAGCCGTCACCCTGAACGGGCTTTCAACTCAATAAAATATTGTCATACATTTATAAAACAAATATTCGGAGCGGATCTCTAGATTTTCTCGCCAGTTTTAATAACCCCTCTGATTGCGGCTCCGCGCCATGTATTGAGGCAGCGCCGGGGGCAGGAGGAGTGCAGCTATGGACGTGTATAGGTGCCAACATCACGTGACTCTTCAAGGACCCGCCCATCTGAAGCTGATATTTTATCTGGGTCAGGTGTTGATATTTCTGCAGCCTTTTTTATTGATTGATTGATTGATTGATTGATTATTGTCACTTCATTCGTTATTTCATATTATCATTCCGCAGACTGTTTAAAAAAATCTACTTTTTTAATTAACTAATTTATTATTATTGTTTCATTCATTATTTCAATTATCATTCTGCAGTCTGTTTAAAAAACATTTTTTTAAATGTGTTTATTTATTATTATTGTTTAATTTGTTATTTTATATTATCATTCCACAGTTTGTTTTAAAAAAAAAAATGACTTTTCTTTCTTTTCCTTTCTTTCTTTCTTTCTTTCTTTCTTTCTTTCTTTCTTTCTTTCTTTCTTTTCTTTCTTCTTTCTTTCTTTCTTTCCTTTCCTTTCCTTTCCTTTCTTTTCCTTCTTTCTTTTCTTTCTTTCTCTTTTCCTTCCTTTCTCTTTCTTTCTTTCTTTCTTTTCTTTCTTTTTCTTTTTCTTTTTTCTTTCTTTCTTTCTTTCTTTCTTTCTTTCTTTCTTTCTTTCTTTCCTTTCTTCCTTTCTTCCTTTCTTCCTTCCTTCCTTCCTTCCTTCCTTCCTTCCTTCCCTCCCTTCCCTTCCCTTCCCTTCCTTTCCTTCCTTCCTTCTTCCTTCTTCTTTCTTTCTTTTTTTTCTTTCTCTTTCTTTCTTTCTTTCTTTCTCTTTCTTTCTCTCTTTCTTTCTTTCTTTCTTTCTCTATTTCTTTCTCTCTTTTTCCTCACTGCCCACGTAGCCACCTACCAACAACTAGATACTGATCCAGTAAGTCCAGCGTGGTCTCCAGCCCGGACAAGGATGGAAGCCAGGAAATTAAAATGATGGTCAGTATTTGATACAATTTTTGGTTTTCCTGGTGCCAACATGGCAACATACATGTGATAATACGCTGCCAAGGATGGGCACCAGGAAAGGAAAAATTTAGTAATAATTTAATAGAGTTTTTTGTTTTCCTGACACCAATATGGCATCCTGGATTGGCACCAGGAAAGGAAAATTGCGGTAAGTATTTGATAACATTTTTGTTTTCCTGGCACCAATATGGCAGCATACATGTGGTAGTGCACTGCCATGGATTGACACCAGGAATGGAAAATTTTGATAGCATACATGTGGCAGTACATTGCTGGAGCCAGTAAAAGATATTGCCTTTACTTAAACTTAAAATTTACATTAAACTTGAAATATTACAATATTTTCTTTTCCTGGCACCAATACGGCAGCCATGGATTGACACCAGGAAGCAAAAAATTACAGTAAGTATTTGATAAAATGTACATTTTCCTGGCACCTATACGGCAGCATACATGTGGTAGTACGTTACTATGGATTGGCACCAGGAAAGGAAAATTTTGGTAAGTATTTGATAGCATACATGTGGTAGAACGCTACTATGGATTGGCACCAGGAAAATAACATTTTGGTAGGTATTTGATAAAATTTTCATTTTCCTGGCACCGATATGGCAGCATACATGTGGTAGAATGCTACCATGGATTGGCACCAGGAGAAGAACATTTTGGTAAGTATTTGATAGCATACATGTGGCAGAACGATGCCATGGATTGGCACCAGGAAAGGAAAACTTTTGTATTTGATAGCATACATGTGGTAGTGTTCTGCCATGGATTGGCACCAGGAATGGAAAATTTTGGTAAGTATTTGATAGCATACATGTGGTAGAACGCTGCCATGGAGTGGCACCAGGAAAGGAAAATGTTGGTAGGTATTTGATCAAATTTTCGTTTTCCTGGCACCAATATGACAGCATACATATGGTAGTATTTGATAGCATACATGTGGTAGTATTCTCCCATGGATTGGCACCAGGAAGGAAAATTTTGGTAAGTATTTGGTAGCATACATGTGGTTGAACGCTGCCATGGATTTTCACCAGGAAAAGAAAATTGTGGTAAATATTTGACAGAATACATGTGGTAGAATGCTGCCATGGACTGGCACCAGGAAAGGAACATTTTGGTAGGTATTTGATAAAAGTTTTGTTTTCCTGGCACCAATATAGCAGCATACATATGGTAGTATTTGATAGCATACATGTGGTAGTATTCTGCCATGGATTGGCACTAGGAAGGAAAATTTTGGTAAGTATTTGACAGAATACATGTGGTAGAACGCTGCCATGGATTGGCAATAGGAAAGGAACATTTTGGTAGTTATTTTTCTTAAAATTTTCATTTTCCTGGCACCAATAGGGCAGCATACATATGGTAGTACGCTGCCATGGATTGGCACCAGGAAAGGAACATTTTGGTAAGTATTTGATAGCATACATGTGGTAGAACGCTGCCATGGATTGGCACCAGGAAAGGAAAATTTTCTAAGTATTTGATATCATACATGTGGTAGAATGCTGCCATGGATTGGCACCAGGAAAGGAAAATTTTGGTAAGTATTTGATAGCATACATGTGGTGTGTGATTAGTACCAGGAAAGGAAAATTTTGGTAGATATTTGATAAAATTTTCATTTTCCTGGCACCAATATGGCAGCATACATATGGTAGAATGCTGCCATGGATTGTCACCAGGAAAGGAACATTTTGGTAGGTATTTGATAACATTTTCGTTTTCCTGGCACCAATATGGCAGCATACATGTGGTAGTTTTGATAGCATACATGTGGTAGAAGGCTGCCGTAGACTGGCACCAGGAAAGAAAAATTTATGTAAGTATTTGATAGCATACATGTGGTAGTACGCTGCCATGGATTGGCACCAGGAAAGGAACATTTTCTAAGTATTTGATAGCATACATACGCTGCCATGCTGTAAAAGATATTGCCTTTAAATTTCGGCGAAGTAAAATCCGTCAGCTCCTCCCGAGCCTACTTGACTCTCCTTTTGGGCCAAATGGCGACTTTTGTGAATCAATTCACTCAACTCCGGCTGGGTCCTCCAAACCGGCATCCTTTACAGAAAAAAAACGAAAGATAAAATGTATGAAGGAAGCGACTCGCCAGCCAGAAATAGAATCTGCCCGCGGAGGAGCTACAAAAATAAAGTCTGCTCGGGAGCCAAACTTGCTCCAGGTGCGCGGGAGAGAGCCGGGGCCCATCGCCACTTTTTATTTGCACAGCGTAGAACCCAGTGAAAGCGCCGACTATGTCTTTCACGTGGAAATTAACGACTTTGTTGTTTTATGTTATACAAATCCTCCCGCACGGGGCCGCGGGGCCAGATCTGTGTAAGCTGTAAATTATACGCCGAACAGGACTTTATTTTTACTGTCGAAATCTCGGGCTGCGCTCGCCGCGTCGCGCGGCTGCCAAGTGGTAAATTTAGCCCCGCGTCTGATACGATCCGGCACCTTCCGCGTGCTTTCTCGGGGGTTAAATTGATTTTATAGGTATGTCAGGGAGCTGCGAGATTTTTGAACAGACCGTCTCTCTCTCTGGCTTTTTTTTTTTTTTTTTGTGGCTTCGGCGCGAGCGCGGGGACTCCACATAGAGAGCTTCGAAAAAAAAAAGAAATAAAATCAAACCCTCGGGTCTGGCGGTGCCAAAATCTACATTTGCGTTTGGCTAACAAGTCGAAGCTATTCATATTCGGTTACGTGAGTCGGATTTCAGAGCTGACTAGACGGCTCCTCCGCTGCGTTCCTGGACCCGAGTGTGACTGCGATGAATGATGATGTTACATGGTGGGCGACGTCTGGCTGGAGCTGCTGCGCGGGTGATCGTCGGAACGCTGGACGTTCACGGGGGACGCACGCCCGCGCAGAAAACGACGCCTCACAGAGGCAAGGGGTGACCTTAGCATCGGCAGATCTGTGACATGTGCGGTTCGGTTGGGCGCAAATCGAAAGTTGGACGACGTTTTCGTTATTCGGAGATTCGGATGCATCCCGATGTCCGAATTACTATAGGGCCGAATTTAAACAAATCTGAAGAACCGAAAAAATTTTTGTCTGAAATTCGAATCGAATTCGAAAACTCAAGAACATATTTGAAATTGCTGACTATTGCTGATTTGCCGCAAAGACTGTGTGTATTAGTGATCGAATACAGCCGTCGTCCGAAATTTGAATTTCAAAAACAATGCAAAAAAAGACAACAGAATAGAATAGAATATAAAAAGAACAGAATAGCAAATCATAGAATAGAATAGATCAGAATCGAAAATAAAGGAATAAAATAGAATAGAATCGAAAAAATATTAAATCGATTTGAACAGAATAGAATAATAGAAAAGAATAGAATACAATAGAATAGAAAGTAAAAGAATAGAACAAAATAGAATAGAAAAGAATAGAATAGAAAAGAATAAAATGTAAAATAAAAGAATAGCATAGAAAGAATAGAATAGAATATAGCTGTCTTCTGAAATTCAAATTGGGAAAAGAATAGAACAAAACAGAAAATAAAGGAGAAGAACAGAAAAAGAGATTAGAATATAATAGAAAAAGATATAACTGTCTTCTGAAATTTGAATTTCAAAAAGAAAAGAAGAGAATAAAATAGAATAGAATAGAAAAGAACAGAAAAAAATAGAAAATAAAGGAATATAATAGTATAAATAAAGATTTTAATAGAATAACAAAAAAGAATAGAATGGAAAAGAATAGAATAAAATATAATAGAAAATAAAGGAGAAGAACAGAAAAGAATATAAAAGAATAGAAAATAAAAAAAAATAGAATAGAATAGAAAGAATATAACTGTCTCCTAAAATTTGAATTTCAAAATGAAAAGAAGAGAATAAAATAGAATAGAAAATAGAGGAGAAGAACAGAAAATAATATAATAGAAGATAAAAGAATAGAAAGAATATAACTCTGTTCTGAAATTTGAATTTCAAAAATAAAAGACTAGAATAAAATAGAATAGAAAAGAACATAAAACAATAGAATAAAAAATAATAGAATAGAGTAAAAAATAAAGGAATAGAATAAAATAAAAAATGATAAGATTTGAATAGAATAGTATAGAATAATAAAAAAGAATATAATAGAATAGAAAGGAATAGAAAATAAAAGAATCAAATGAAATAGAACATAAAATAAAAGAACAGAATAGAAATGCATAGAATAGAAAATAAAAGAATAGAATAGAATAAAATAGAAAGAATATAACTGCCTTCCCAAATTCGAATTTCGAATAGAATAGAACCAACTATTCTTCACACTGAATTCAGACTGATTCAATATTTTCCATTTGAATTTGATTCAAATTTGATCTAAGTGGAATTGATTTTCTCAGTCTCCCCTCCCCCAGTGATCAGACTGTACATTGTAACTTTGTAGAAGGAGGAGGAGTCATTTCCTCAGTCTCCTCCCCCAGTGATCAGACTGTACATTGTAACTTTGTAGAAGGAGGAGGAGGCATTTCCTCAGTCTCCCCTCCCCCAGTGATCAGACTGTACATTATAACATTGCATAAATCACAAGGTGAGAGGCTGCAGCAGGGGCTTATCTGTGTCAGACATTTGTGAAGACAGCCAAGAACTGCACAGGCCCCAGGAATGACATGATGGTGTCATCTCTGAGCCGGCATCTCAGTCCAGGAAGTAGATGGTGACCCTGGCTGATGCCTGAACAAAGATGGCGCCGTCCTGCTGGAGAGAAAAGCAGATGAAGGCATGGTCGGGGGGAGTCCTGTGACCTCTGGGAGAGGGAATAAATACCTGGAAGGGTCACGCTGACACATCACTCTTCATGCATGGACATGTCTATGGCCGGGTCCACTTTCTCGTCCTCTCTGACATCTCCTGTGTATGAGGATCCCCGTCAGATCAGGAGGAGGAAGAGCAGGAAAATCGTTCCAGCAGCACAAGGCAGTGACAGGTCAGCTGGGCCCGGCTGCTGTCCATGGTGCTGCACAGCTGAGATTCCTTCTAATCTATGACTCATCAATGTCTCCCCATCCGAAGGAGTACCTGCCAGGTCCACCGTTATCCACCATGGAAGGTCCAACGCAACGTTCGATGACACTATGGCCCGACTCCAGGAAGAGGTGCTGGTCCCCGGGCACAAAAGATCCCCCCAGCATCACGGACGTTGACAGTCACAGCCCCAGAGCTATGGGTTGGACAATGGTGGCCCATCAGCATGAGCGAGGTCACAGCCCTCCCGCCACGTTACCCGTAAAGCCCAACCAAAGTGTGAGCATCAATTTACCCCAAAGACCTCCATTAAAATGTCTAAAACCAATCTTTCTTGGTCTACCTAACCTTGGCTTGGTGTCAAGAGATCTCAGAACTTTCCACTTCTTAATAAGCTATGGGTTGGACAATGTTGGCCCATCAGTGTGAGCGAGGTCACAGCCCCAGAGCTACGGGTTGGACAATGGTGGCCCATCAGTGTGAACGAGGCCACAGCCCCAGAGCTATGGGTTGGACAATGGTGGTCCATCAGTGTGAACGAGGCCATAGCCCCAGAGCTATGGGTTGGACAATGGTGGTCCATCAGTGTGAACGAGGCCACAGCCCCAGAGCTATGGGTTGGACAATGGTGGTCCATCAGTGTGAACGAGGCCACAGCCCCAGAGCTATGGGTTGGACAATGGTGGCCCATCAGCGTGAGCGAGGTCACAGCCCTCCGGCCACATTCCCCATAAAGCCCAACCAAAGTGTGAGCGCCAAAACATATTTACCCCAAAGCCCTCTATCAAAGTGTCTAAAACCAATCTTTCTTGGTCTACCTAACCTTGGCTTGGTTTCAAGAGATCTCAGAACTTTCTACTTCCAAATAAGCTACGGGTTGGACAATGGTGGCCCATCAGCATGATCGAGGTCACAGCCCTTCCGCCACGTTCCCCGTAAAGCCCAACCAAAGTGTGAGCATCAATTTACCCCAAAGACCTCCATTAAAATGTCTAAAACCAATCTTTCTTGGTCTACCTAACCTTGGCTTGGCGTCAAGAGATCTCATATTCCGTAACTGGAGGTGATAACAGAATGGCCCAATCATAAAAGAGAACATGGCAACAAGGCAACCAATGAAATGACCCCCCTGTTCAATAGTCTGCACCCCCTTAGTTCCTAATCCTGTGTATTGCCCCCGTTAGTATCAATGACGTCTTCTGTAATAGTTGTCTGAGGCCCCAGAATTCCTGCAGGTGGTGGAGCTGCCCATTTGTCTCTGCAAATGCCTCAAAGTCATGCAAAGTCTTTGGTCGTCATGCATGAACCGAACATTTGAGATCTCCCCAGAGCGGCTCGATGTTATGAAGGTCAGGAGACTGCGATGGCCATTCTAGAACCTTCACCTTCTTCTGCTGTAACCATCGGAGGTTCAGCTTGGCCTTGTGCGTAGGGTCATTGACTTGATGAAAAGTCCAAGGGCTTCCCATGCACAGCTTCCCTGCAGAAGTCTCCACTTCCAGAAAAAGGTTGGAGGCTGCATGATACTTAAATACGTGGGGGGATGATTTTGCCCATGGATGGTTGTCAGGACTGGGATCTGAACCTACAACTTCTGCTGCACCCAGTAGTAGCTCTTCTCGCTCAGCCACCTAAGGTGCTGGACAGCCTCCTGATGTATTCCTTGGATGATCTTACATTATACCTCGTTTCTGATGAACCCTGAACTCTGTGCTCCTCCCATGAACTTCCTATTTAACCTGTGCATTTGCACCTCCCATTTTCCAGATAAGTGTTCTCTCTCCAGCTGATATCTTGCTCCTTTGCCTACCTGCAGCTGTCCTTATCACCACTGCCACTCGTTACCTACCTTTGGCTTGTTCCTCTACTACACTTCCGCTTGATCCCAACCTGCGGGTCTTCATTACCTACCTTTGGCTTGTTCCTCTACTATACCTCTGCTTGATCCCAACCTGCGGATCTTCATTACCTACCTTTGGCTTGTTCCTCTACTACACTTCCGCTTGATCCCAACCTGCGGGTCTTCATTACCTACCTTTGGCTTGTTCCTCTACTATACTTCTGCTTGATCCCAACCTGCGGATCTTCATTACCTACCTTTGGCTTGTTCCTATACTATACTTCAGCTTGATCCTAACCTGCGGGTCTTCATTACCTACCTTTGGCTTGTTCCTCTACTACACTTCCGCTTGATCCCAACCTGAAGCTCTTCATTACCTACCTTTGGCTTGTTCCTCTACTATACTTCAGCTTGATCCGAACCTGAAGCTCTTCATTACCTACCTTTGGGTTGTTCCTCTACTATACTTCCACTTGATCCCAACCTGAAGGTCTTCATTACCTACCTTTGACTTGTTCCTCTACTATACTTCTGCTTGATCCCAACCTGAAGCTCTTCATTACCTACCTTTGACTTGTTCCTCTACTATATTTCCGCTTGATCCCAACCTGCAACTCTTCATTACCTACCTTTGGCTTGTTCCTCTACTATACTTCCGCTTGATCCCAACCTGCAGATCTTCATTACCTACCTTTGGCTTGTTCCTCTACTATACTTCCGCTTGATCCCAACCTGCAGCTCTTCATTACCTACCTTTGGCTTGTTCCTCGAAGTCTGCTTCTGCTTTGATCCCAACCTGCAATCATTTGTTACCGACCTTTGGCTGGTTTTCTGACTACGCTTCTGCTTGATCTCTACCTGCTATTATCTGCTGTATCTGCTACTGGACCCCAGCCTGCTTACCTCCTGGTGGGGCAATCCTGAGGACCATGACCTGGTGCTAATATGCAGCTAACCCATCTTCACCATCAGGAGCTCTGGTAAATACCGGTTAGTGCTTAGATCCTGCACCTCAGGTGAGTCTTCATCATCTGCCAGAGTGACCTGCTTGGGCACTTATCCAGCTGGTCAGTGGGATCCTCTCTACAGCTATAGCTACTGGTCTCTGAGCCTGACCACGACAGATGGGCACTAAGTGTTACCTTGTCCATTATGGGCAAAGTGTTAGGTTTTCTTGCAATAACAACCCCCACCCACTGAAATTCACCTTCTTCACCAGAGATAGGTGTTTTAAACCCTTTGTAAGATGCATATTGGATAGTGTCAGAGGGTACTCAAGGTTAACTTTTTTCACCTCTTCCTCAAGCAACAGTGTTGGGACCTCACAAAGAGGGCTCTGCAAAGGAGCGAAGGAGTAGTAGGCTACTGCAGGGAAGGTGCGTATTGGGCGAGGGGCGTGGGCAAAGTGACAGATTGCCATAAATTCTTCTGGGTGGCTTCTTCCTCAAGAGGTCATACACGGGAGCTAAGAAAAAAGGCTTCACTGCAGCTCCTATTCAACTGGTGGCTGGCAATACCTGGTGGCAATGGCAGCCTCCATGTTGCTCTCACGACAGGTTCCCTTTATTGCCCTACAATTTAGCTCCAGTGTAAATAAAACACTTTGTGTGTGTGCTTCAGTACGCGATACGTGTCATCGCTCCTGCTACTGGCCGTGCTAAGTGGATAAAGATACTCAACAGTTATACATTGAGTCATATTATTTCTCTCAGCACCCTGGGCTTATTGACCACGAAGCCAAAAAGACTGAATTTGGAGCTGTCACTTCTTCCCGATCACAATGCCAAAATACCATCAGCCTCTTTGGTGACTCATGTGGAATAAAAGTTGGCCAGCATTTGCACGTATGACCTGGCAAGCAACACTCAGCTTGAGGATAATGAACGTTGACTAATTAGCTCATAGTCTCTTACCTTGGTGAAACGTACAACGCGGAAAGGTCAGTCCAAAGAGCTGGGCTTAGTATTCCTGGGCCCGGCCCAGGGGTGGATGCAGGATAGGCGTCTAGTCAACTTTGTATACAACCCAGCCCTACGTGCTACGAGTTGGCACAGAAAGGACAGGCACCACACCTTAAATGAACCAAATTCGCTGTTAGCAACACTGTTCCCATTTCCACTGATTCACTCACTTTTATTTACATGGACAGACTTTGGCAGGAGAAACTCTCAAGTAGCCAAGTGATGCAGTTCCGATCATTTATCAAAGTAAATTAGCCCTCACGCTAGAAAAATCATCCCAAGAAATATTTGAAGGACCATTCTAGTTGAACCTAAAGTGGACTTTCACCTCCCAAGATCATCTAAGGCTCTTTCCATGGCCACTAACCTCCACAATATGAATCAACACTTTTTGTTCTTTGGCTTCTTTTTGCTCTTTTTACCCTTTGGATCAGGGTTTCTCAACCAGGGTCTATGGAACCCTGGGGTTCTTCAGAGGTTGCTAGGGGTTGCTAAAGTGGACTTTTACCTCCCAAGATCATCTAAGGCTCTTTCCATGGCAACTAACCTCTACAATATGAATCAACACTTTTTGTTCTTTGGCTGTTCTTTGGACTTTCACCTCCCAAGATCATCTAAGGCTCTTTCCATGGCCACTCACCTCCACAATATGAATCAACACTTTTTGTTCTGTGGCTTCTTTTTTTTTTTTTTTTTTACCTTTTGGATCAGGGTTTCTCAACCAGGGTCTATGGAACCCTAGTGTTCCTCCAGAGGTTGCTAGGGGTTGCTAAAGTGGACTTTCACCTCCCAAGATCATCTAAGGCTCTTTCCATGGCCACTAACCTCCACAATCTGAATCAACACTTTTTGTTCTTTGGCTTCTTTTTGCTCTTTTACCTTTTGGATCAGGGTTTCTCCACCAGGGTCTATGGAGCCTTAGAGTTCCTCCAGAGGTTGCTAGGGGTTTCTAAAGTGGACTTGCACCTCCCAAGATCATCTAAGGCTCTTTCCATGGCCACTAACCTCTACAATATGAATCAACACTTTTTGTTCTTTGGCTTCGTTTTTTTTTACCTTTTGGATCAGGGTTTCTCCACCAGGGTCTATGGAGCCTTAGAGTTCCTCCAGAGGTTGCTAGGGGTTTCTAAAGTGGACTTGCACCTCCCAAGATCATCTAAGGCTCTTTCCATGGCCACTAACCTCTACAATATGAATCAACACTTTTTGTTCTTTGGCTTCCTTTTTTTTACCTTTTGGATCAGGGTTTCTCAACCAGGGTCTATGGAACCTTAGGGTTCCTCCAGAGGTTGCTAGGGGTTTCCTGAGCAATGAGCAATTTCTGCCTCTACAATATGAATCAACACTTTTTGTTCTTTGGCTGTTCTTTTGTTCTTTGGACTTTCACCTCCCAAGATCATCTAAGACTCTTTCCATGGCCACTAACCTCCACAATATGAATCAACACATTTTGTTCTTTGGCTTCTTTTTGCTCTTTTACCCTTTGGATCAGGGTTTCTCCACCAGGGTCTATGGAGCCTTAGGGTTCCTCCAGAGGTTGCTAGGGGTTTTTAAAGTGGACTTTCACCTCCCAAGATCATCTACGGCTCTTTCCATGGCCACTAACCTCTACAATATGAATCAACACTTTTTGTTCTTTGGCTTCTTTTTTTTTTTTTTTTTAACCTTTTGGATCAGGGTTTCTCAACCAGGGTCTATGGAACCCTAGGGTTCCTCCAGAGGTTGCTAGGGGTTGCTAAAGTGGACTTTCACCTCCCAAGATCATCTAAGGCTCTTTCCATGGCCACTAACCTCCACAATATGAATCAACACTTTTTGTTCTTTGGCTTCTTTTTGCTCTTTACCCTTTGGATCAGGGTTTCTCAACCAGGGTCTATGGAACCTCAGGGTTCCTCCAGAGGTTTCTAGGGGTTTCTTGAGCAATGAGCAATTTCTGCCTCTCAGATAAGTTCCCACTGACACCATTGATCTTTTTAGCTATTTGTAAGGGGGTAATATCTCTCAATGACCACAAGTGTGAGGAGCATTCTTCCCATTGATCATCACACTAATGTATTACGAGTTGTAGGTATAGGGTTTTTTAGAGGGGGTTCCCTGAGACTGGAAAGTTATTTTAAGGGTTCCTCTGTGCTGAAACAGTTGAGAAAGGCTGCTTTAGACCCTGTCCTGCCCACCCAGTGCGATTCTCGTCTAGCCGAGAATTAGGTATCCCTGCTGCCTGAGCCTCCTGAGATTCCACGTCACATATCCTAGAAGGATGCAGGGCTAGGGAATAACAGCAGTTGATAGGCGGAGCTGTGGGCATCACCAAAGGCTAGCTGGCTGCCTCTTACGGGTTCAGGCAGCTGGCCTCCAGTGAAGACCACAGCTTTGCCCACTGACTGTAGTAATTTTCATTTCTCATACCTGCAGTCTTCCTATGAGTTAGGAGGACCAAGATGGCGGCACAGGACCCAGGCTGCTAAACCTGGTTAGCGGACTGCAGCAGGACAAAGCTGGATCTAGAGGGCAGGCGAATATCTGAATCCGGGACAACTCTGTGTGACAGGTAGGTGGAGCTAAAAAAAAAGTCAAAAAAGCGACTCAAGTTCCTCCTTAAAAACTGAACATGGAAAAGAATGGGAAGATTACTTAAGAGTGGAGAGATTTAGGAGCTGTAGTCATTTTCATTTCTCATAACTGCAGTCTTCCTATGAGTTAGGAGGATCAAGATGGCTGCACAGGACCAGGGGCGGACTGACCATTTGGAAACTCGGGCACTGCCCCAGGGGCCCGGGGTCAGTAGGGGGCACCATGAAATGCCCCTAATACCTTTTTCATAGGCTTTTTTGAGTTTGGGCAAGGACACAGGGGCCCCATGATCCCCTATTGCCCGGGGGCCCCATGAGTTGTCAGTCTGCCCCTGCCCAGGACCCAGGCTGTTACACCTGGTTAGCAGATTGCAGCAGGACAAAGCTGGATCTAGTGGGCAGGTGACTATCTGAATCCAGGACAACTCTGTGTGACAGGTAGGTGGAGCTAAAAAAATAAAAAAAAGTCAAAGGAGCGACTCAAGTTCCTCCTTAAAAACTGAACATGAAAAAGAATGGGAAGATTACTGAAAAGTAGAGACATTTAGGAGCTGTAGTCATTTTCATTTCTTATACCTGCAGTCTTCCTATGAGTTAGGAGGACCAAGATGGCGGCACAGGACCCAGGCTGTTACACCTGGTTAGCGGATTGCAGCAGGACAAAGCTGGATCTAGTGGGCAGGTGACTATCTAAATCCGGGACAACTCTGTGTGACAGGTAGGTGGAGCGAAAAAAAAAAAAAAAGTCAAAGGAGCGACTCAAGTTCCTCCTTAAAAACTAAACATGGAAAAGAATGGAGAGATTACTGAAGAGTGGAGAGATTTAGGAGCTGTGAAATCATTACTTTCACCGTCACCGAAATGTTGGCATACTTGCGTGGACAGCTTTGGTGAAATTTGCTTGAAAGGAAATAATTATGAGATTTTTTTTGCCCAGGGTTTGGGTTTCTTTGTTCCTCTCAATTTAAAAATGATGTTTTCAGCTAATGAGTTGCTGTTTTCTGGCACAACAACAGGTCTCGGATATTAGACATGAGCTTTTCAAACTGGTGGCAACATTGGGAAACCACCGAAAACCAAATTAATTACGCTTTTCCTTTGGCTCCAAAGCATCATACTGAAATGGTGAAATTCGAGGAAACACAAACAAAGAATGATGGCAGAAAAAAAAAAACGAGTGGCCCATCGTGTCGGTCCTATTTTTTTATATTTATACGTTTTTTTGGTTTTTTTTTTTTTGTCTGAGTATAGATCTGTTTGTTCCAAGAATGTTTGCATCCTTTTACTGTTGACTATGTCTGAAGGAAGTCTATTCCAAGCATCAACTACTCTTCCAATAAAATATTACTTTCTAAGATTAGTGTTGAAATTTCCTCCTGCTAGTTTGAGGTCACGTCTCCGTGTTCTTTATCTTGGCTTCATATTGAAGATGCTGCCCTCCTGAACCTTTTTTCCTCCAGACTGTAAAAATGTAGTTCATGAAGTCTCTCCTGATATGTTTTATATCCCTCAGACCTCTCACCATTTTTGTTGCCCATCTCTGGATCCATTCTATCCCTTATCAATATTTTTTTATGTAAGTGAGATCTCCAGAATTGGACACAGAAAAGATCTATATAGAGGAATCAGGACCTCCATACTGCTGCTGGTGATCTCTCTAGTAATAAAAAGATCTATATAGAGGAATCAGGACCTCCTTCCTCCTGCCGGTGACCCCTCTAGTGATATAAAGATCTATATAGAGGAATCAGGACCTCCTTCCTCCTGCTGGTGACCCCTCTAGTAATAAAAAGATCTATATAGAGGAATCGGGACCTCCTTCCTCCTGCCGGTGACCTCTCTAGTGATATAAAGATCTATATAGGGGAATCAGGGCCTCCTTCCTCCTGCCGGCGACCCCTCTAGTGATATAAAGATC
>CATNWA010006571.1:482500-555000 GCA_951230385.1 Staurois parvus | reverse complement strand
CAGTATATAGGTATTAAGTTACATGGTGATATAATTATAAACTTACATGATTACATAGTTACATACTGTATAGACTGTAGAGCTATATAGTTACATAGTTACATTGTTGGTAAGGTGGAAAAAACCCTGCAGATCCGCCCAGTTGAACCTGTATGTGTATGTATGTGTATGTATGTATGTATGTACTGTATGTGTATGTATGTATGTGTATGTATGTATGTACTGTATGTGTATGTATGTGTATGTATGTATGTATGTGTATGTATGTGTATGTATGTACTGTATATATATATATATGTATGTATGTGTATGTATGTGTATGCAGTGGCGGTCTGACCATTGGGGAACTCGGGCACTGCCCCCGAGGGCCCGGGGTCAGTAGGGGGCCCCATGAGATGTCCCTGGTACCTTTCATAGGCTTTTTTAGGTATGATTTGAGTGTGGGCGAGGACACAGGGGCCCCATGAGTTGTCCGTCCACTCCTTTGTGTATGTATGTATCTGTATGTATGTATTATATATTTTTTATCTGTATGTATTTATGTGTATTTAATTATGTGTATGTATGTATGTATATGTATGTATGTGTGAGTAAGTATGTGTGTGTATTTATGTATGTTGTATTATGTATGTATGTATGTTTGTATGTTTGTGTATGCATGCATGTATGTATGTGTGTGTATGTATGTATGTGTGTATATGTATGTATGTGTGTATATGTATGTTTATTTTTATATGTGTGTATGTATATTTATATATGTGTTTTTGTGTATGTATGTATGTATGTGTGTGTATGTATGTGTATGTATGTATGTGTATGTATGTGTATTTATGTTTGTATGTATGTATGTATTTGTATTATGTATGTGTGTGTATGTGTATGTATGTATGTGTGTGTATGTATGTATATGTATATATGTATATATGTATGTTATGTGTATGTATGTATATATGGTATGTATGTATGTATGTGTTACAGAGTAGCCGTTTGCCTTCATGTAGCGCGGGGAATATTCTCTTCTATATTTCTTCCCCCGACTGACATACTTGGTAATAACACTTAAAAAAACAAAGTACATAAAAGGTTTACAGCAGACAAATGTTTCATTCCTTTATTTGGATACCATCGATCTCCTACTTCTAGAACTGTCCCGCGTATCCACGCTTGCTTTGACAACTGAACGTGTTCTGTGGATGTACACGCGATGTACACACCCACGTAATATTTTACTTGAATCCCGGCCCGCACTGTGAAAAGTCTGAGGGGACGTAGGCGTCTCGCTCGCTGCTTTACGTTTTTTAGGGTTTTTTTTTTTTTGTAAGCATGCTCTGGATTTGGCACTGACCTATTCTTCTCAACGCAACGCCGCAGAGACCCTTTCCTGGCTGGAATGGACCGCGTGTTTATCAAGACTTGCGCCGGCTGAATAGGCGCAGGGCGATCTCCCTCGTCCACGAAGAATGATGGGATTTATGAGTTCAGACAATTGGGATTACATCATCTCTGCAGATCAGGCAAATCTACATCTGTATACTGCGTCAAACTGAACATTCGCGATTTGTCGTGAAAAGACGCGGCGTGTGTATTGGAGAGAGCGATTTACAAGCCACGGAGTGCTGACTTCAACACACATGAGGGGGGGAGGGGGAGTGCTGTCACTAGGAGGAGGGGAAACTGGGAGGTATTGTTACTATTAATAATATGTTGCCATTAGGTGAAATGCATTGAAGTCAATAGGAAAGGAAACACTACAGATCATCTATGGCTTTGTTCATAAACAAAGCCATGTGATTACAATTTACCATCACACAGCAACTCAGAGCCACCCCAACATCAGAGTCCACCCTTACATTAGGATCCATTCCATAGTCTCCCTTAATGTCAGAGTCCCCCTTACATCAGGGTCCTCATCAGAGTCCCCTTTACATCAGGGACTCCATCTGAGTCCCCTTTACATCAGAGTCCCCCTTTACATCAGGGTTGCCATCAGTGTCACCTTTACATCAGGAACCCCATCACAGTCCCTCCTTACATCAGGGTCCTCATCAGAGTCCTCCTTACATCAGGTTCCCTATCAGAGTCCTCCTTACATTAGGGTCTCCATCAGAATCCCCCTCATATATCAGTGTCCCCATCAGAGTAACCCTTACATCAGGGTCTCCATCTGAGCCCTCCTTTACCGCAGGGTCCCTATCAGTCATGGTCTCCATCAGAGTCCCCCTTTACATTAGGGTCTCCATCAGAGTTCCTCTTACATTGGGGGCCCCAGATAAAGTCCGCTTTACATCAGGAACCCCATCAGAGTCCCCCCTTTTATCAGGGTTCCCATTAGAGCAACCCTTATGTGAGATGGGGAAACAGCTCTCATTGTTTGAACACTGTTTGTGTGGAAGTAAATTAATGTTTTGACTGACATTCTGGGGTTTAGACACAAGATGTCACTGTTTTTCTAACACAGCCTCAGACTGCATAGATATTTCTATATTCATGAAGAGGTGGGCTTTTGCACACAGAGTTGGAGAGAACAGGAAGGAGAGGGAGAAGCCATGTTTTGTAACATGGTGTATAAGGGGCCGTGTGAGCTGAGAATCTGATGACATCCAGGTGTGGAAGCGTCCCTCAGTAACCAGAGATTGCTGCCAGGAAGCTGATGAGATTGCTACCAGGAATGCTGATGAGAGCAGAGGAACTAGGCAACATATACGGCAAGACCGCATGCTTGTTGGAGAGACATTTGTTCTGTTCAGAGTCACCAACGGATGCAAAGTAGACCCGGGTCGGTAAGATCGTGCACGCACCTCATTTCAGTGTTGGTGCCTTGAGACTGAGTCCAGGCCTATAGTTAGTTAGGGTCTCTGTTTGTGTCAGGCCACAAGTGTTGTTACTGATCATTGGAAGGACTCCACAACCTAAAGTGACATTTCACATTGGAGAGCTGATAAAATCCCACAAACTCAAGTCAGACTGGCGTTTTTTGCTCAGAAGGAACACTCAGGCACGTGCTACAGGACCAGTTATGGGGGGGGGGGGGAATACTGTAGATTTGTGTAAGATTGTAAGCTGTTGTGCTGCACCGCAGGCTAGCCCATACCGTACCCCCATACACTGATTCCTGCTCTGTAGGGTGATAACAGGTAAGGTGTGGCAGCTTAGTTGTGCCCCCCAGTAGGTAAATTACTACACTTTCTACCTTCATCCATCAGGAGGCGCCGTGCTGTGCAGCACAAGGGTCTCAGCCTCTGGGCTGGGTGTATGTAAATTTATTGTATGTTCCCAGCATTTGTGGTTGTGTTTATCTGCCACATCTAAGAAATTCTGTTGTGGGAAAAGCTGGTGTTGGGGTTGATTTCCTCGTTCGTGACTTCACTGTATCCTGGGGAGCCCCCCCCCGGTACACTTACATCAGGGTCTCCATCTGAGCCCTCCCTTACATCAGGGTCTCTCTCAGTCATGGTCCCCATCAGAGTCCCCTTTACATCAGAGACCCCATCTGAGTCCCCTTTACATAAGGGTCCCCCTTTACATCAGGGTCCCCATCAGTGTCCCCCTTACATCAGGATCCCCATGAAAGCCCCCGTCACATTAGGGTCTCCATCAGAATCCCTCTTGTATATCAGGGTCCCCGTCTGAGCCCTCTCTTACATCAGGGTCCCTATCAGTCAGGGTCCCCCCCTTACATCATAGTCCCCATCAGAGTCCTCTTCACATCAGCGTCCCCATCAAAGTTCCCCTTACATCAGGATCCCCATCAGAGTCTCCCCTTACATCAGGGTCCCCATCAGAGTCCTCTTCACATCAGGTTCTCCATCTGAGCCCTCCCTTACATCAGAGTCCTTATCAGTCATGGTACCCATCAGGGTCCCTCCTTACATCATGGCCCCATCAGACTCCTCTTCACATCAGGGCCCCCATCAAAGTCCCTCTTACACTAGGATCCCCATCAGAGTCCTCTTCACATCAGGGTCCCCATATAAAGTCCCTCTTACATCAGGATCCCCATCAGAATCCCCCTTACATCAGGGTCCCCATCAGAGTCCCCCCCCTTACATCAGGATCCCTATCAGAGTCCCCCCGTACATCAGGGTCCCCATCAGAATCCCCCTTACATCAGGGTCCCCATCTGAGCCCTCTCTTACATCAGGGTCCCTATCAGTCATGGTCCCCATCAGGGTCCCCCCTTGCAACATGGTCCCCATCAGAGTCCTCTTCACATCAGGGTCCCCATCAAAGTCCCCCTTACATCAGGATCCCCATCAGAGTCTCCCCTTACATCAGGGTCCCCATCAGAGTCCTCTTCACATCAGGTTCTCCATCTGAGCCCTCCCTTACATCAGAGAACCTATCAGTCATGGTACCCATCAGACTCCTCTTCACATCAGGGCCCCCATCAAAGTCCCCCTTACACCAGGATCCCCACCAGAGTCCTATTCACATCATGGTCCCCATCAAAGTCCCCCTTACACTAGGATCCCCATCAGAGTCCTCTTCACATCAGGGTCCCCATCAAAGTCCCCCTTACATCAGGATCCCCATCAGAATCCCCCTTACATCAGGGTCCCCATCAGAGTCCCCCCTTACATCAGGATCCCCATAAAAGTCCCCCCTTACATCAGGATCCCCATCAGAATCCCCCTTACATCAGGGTCCCCATCAGAATCCCCCCTTACATCAGGATCCCCATCAAAGTCCCCCCTTACATCAGGATCCCTATCAGAATCCCCCTTACATCAGGGTCCCCATCAGAGCCCCCCATGTATCAGGGTCTCCATCAGAGTCCCCCCTTACATCAGAAACAGAGACCATTGGCAGCCTCTGTTGAATCCTCAGTCTGTGTACCTGGAGGTTACGCCACTGATCCTAGCTAGGGCCATTGTAGGGGGCTGGATGTGGCCCACGGGCCGTAGTTTGGAGACCCCTGGCTTAGGACATGCAGTGCTTCATCATTCACTTCTGCATCACACCTATAGCTGTAGGAAGCCCGGGCAGAGTTCCCCTTTATCGGAGGATTCTTTCCGGAGGTTTTCCCCTCCTCCCCTCATTGCCAAGACATAATTACACCATTTAGCCGCTATTATTGTACAGACTTCCTGTACTTAGAGACTCTTACGCCCGAGATCAGCTTGTGGTTTTTTGTTCCTCAGACCTATTGTCATTCCCGATATCGGCCGCGGTTCTTCAACAACAAGCACAATAAAATAATTGGCGAGTAAAGGGCGGGACGTCATCCACTTCCCCTCTAATAAGGAGACTTCGGTTTCACTGGAGATCTTTTTTCATTCAAAATTCAGACTTGGAAGCCAAATCAACCGAATTAAAGGGACACTCCGGCGGAAAAGAAACTCTCTATTGTGCAGCTGCAAAAGCTAAAGCCTTCTTTTAAACTCCAGCCAGTGTTACTTTGTTTGCTTTGGTCGGCATATCTGCCTCATGGTGTCCCCAATTACTACTGTATGTTTCTGGCCCTGCTATTGAAACCACCCCCCCCCCCCCCCCCCCCCGACAGCCCACCCTCCTTGAGTGCCTCGAAAAGGCAGTTACTGAGTCTAATGCAGGCCAATCACGGGTCGAATTCCGAATGAATTTTCTTTCGAAAATCTGACATTTTGTGTGGTTTGTACTCCAACGGCGCCACCATTGATTTCGAAATTCAACCAACCAAACCTTTAATTCCATCTCGTGTTGCTACAGAAAAGAATTTTCGCGGCCAAGAGTTTTTCTTTTCTTTCCAGGTCACAGCTCACGCTCATTTATTTTTCATTTATATTTATCGCACGATCCTCCCATCATTGATTCAAAATTTGTTTGTTTTTTAAAAAGAATTTCCAACATGCTCGATCACTCAGATTCAATGGTGTCACGAAAATCAGTCGTTTCTATGACCCACTAATGGTGCAAAATTCGAACAAAAATTCTTCTTATTATACAGGATTTATGTCGCCAACAGTTTGCTCAGCGCTTTACAATATAACGGGAGACAATACAGCAACAATACAGTTCAATACAAGAGGGTTAGGAGGGTCCTGATCCTGGGAGCTTACAATCTAAGAGGGAGGGGCTAGTGGTACAAAAGGTAGTAACTGTGGGGGATGGATTGGTAGGAGGAATAGAAGATTCCATTATTAGCTGAGGGCAGGATAGGCTTCCCTGAAGAGATCGATTTTCAGAGATCGCCTAAAAGTGAGCAGAGTAGACGATAGTCTGATAAATTGGGGTAGAGAGTTCCAGAGGATGGAGGAAGCTCTGGAGAAGTCCTGGAGACGAGCATGGGAGGAGGAGACAAGGGAGCTAGAGTGTAGGAGGTCGTGGGAGGAGCGGAGAGTACAGTTTGGGTGATATTTGGAGACAAGATTGGTGATGTAATTTGGGGCAGAGTTATAAATGGCTTTATGTGTGATTGTTATTGTTTTGAATTTTATCCGTTGGGCAATGGGATGCCAGTGGAGGGATTGGCAGAGAGGGGTGGAGGACACTGAGTGGAGGTCAGTGGAGGGATTGGCAGAGAGGGGTGGAGGACACTGAGTGGAGGTCAGTGGAGGGATTGGCAGAGAGGGGTGGAGGGATTGGCAGAGAGGGGTGGAGGACACTGAGTGGAGGTCAGTGGAGGGATTGCAGAGAGGGATGGAGGACACTGAGTGGAGGGATTGGCAGAGAGGAGAGGCAGATATGGAACTGTTAGTAAGGTGGATGAGTCTGGCAGCAGCATTCATGATAGACTGAAGAGGGGATAGCCTGTGATGAGGTCGGCCAATGAGGAGGGAGTTACAATAGTCAAGGTGAGAGATAACTAGGGAGTGAATAACTTGCTTAGTGGTTTCCGAGGTTAGGAACGGGCGTATCTTGGAGATGTTGTGGAGGTGAAGTCTACAAGATTTGGACAGTGATTGGATTTGGGGGTGAAAGGACAGATGGGAATCTAGGATTACATGGCATGAGGGGAGGGACTGATGATTGTGTAATTGATCTTGATGGAGAAGTCGGGGGAGGGGGGGCACGGGCTGGGGGGAATACTAAGAGCTCAGTTTTGGAAAGATTGAGTTTGAGGAAGTGGAGTGACATCCATGCCGATATGTCACTTAGTAGGTTAGTAATGCGAGAGGAGACTGAAGGGGTGAGGTGTGGAGGAGACTGAAGGGGTGAGGTGAGGAGGAGACTGAAGGGGTGAGGTGTGGAGGAGACTGAAGGGGTGAGGTGAGAGGTAGAAAGATAGATTTGTGTGTCATCAGCATAGAGATGGTACTTAAAGCCATGGGAGTTTATCAAGTGACCAAGGGAGGAGGTGTAGATGAAGAAGAGAAGGGGTCCAAGGACAGAACCTTGAGGGACCCCTACAGAAAGAGGGAGTGAAGAGGAGGAGGCAGCGTTATAGGTAACGCTGAAGGAGCTCTGCGATAGGTAGGAGGAGAACCAGGAGAGAGCAGAGTCTCGGAGGCCAAGAGAGTGGAGTTTTTTGAGGAAGAGGGCTACTTGGAATCTCAGATGAGAAAACCACATTCACAGTTAAAACAAATTCCATTCTGCTCCTTTAAATTTTCTCAGTACTGCAGTTGAAATGAGCGCTTATAGGACCCCGATAACGGTTTGAAAATCAAACAATTGTTCCAAAAAACAAAAAATTTTAATCAAATTCTATTAGTTTATGGCCAGCTTAAAGTGTCATTACAACCCCAAAAAAGTTTTAATAGTTTTATCTCTGAAACAGCATTTCATACAAACTTACAAAAATGCTCAAATACAGGTATATCAAATTTTCTATAAAGTAATAAGAACCTGGTGGATCTTACTCTTTAGTTTCAATTGACGTAAGTGAATTAAGCCTACGTGACCATGACTGGACTGAGGGGGAATCAGGGTCAGCCAAGTAAAGTAGTTGCCACTTGCTGATTGGTCAGAAGATGGGGTGGAGCATGGGAGGATAGTCCGTGATGAGGGGTAAGGAAGAGCCAATCAGAGATCTGAAATTATCCTGTAGATCTGAAATCGTAGCAGGAGGTGGTGGTTTTGGGGTCTCTGAAAATGGTTAAACCCTGGTGCTTTGTGGAAAATAGTGCAGACCCATCCTCAGTATGGTGTCCTCCAGACTAGGTAGTTGTAGACCATAACATGTCTGAGGTCAACTCACAGTGACAAGGTAGTTGTAGACCAGAACATGTCTGAGGTCAACTCACAGTGACTAGGTAGCTGTAGACCAGAACATGTCTGAGGTCAACTCACAGTGACTACAGTTGTGGCCAAAATTATTCAACCCCCACTGAAATTGAGTGTTTTGGCCAGTTTGACATTGCTTTTGATCATTCAGTCATCTTGCTTACATTTACATTAAAGAGGCACTTGTAGGTCAGACAAATATAACATAACAGTTATAATGAAATAACCACAAATGTCTTTTCTGTGCTCACAGCATTATCAGTTTTATTCAACCCCCAAGTGACATTCAATCTTAGTACTTAGTACAGCATCCTTTTACAGTTATAACAGCTTTTAAACGTGAAGCATAGCTTGACACAAGTGTCTTGCAGCGATCTACGGGTATCTTCGCCCATTCTTCATGGGCAAAGGCCTCCAGTTCAGTCACATTCTTAGGCTTGCGCACTGCAACTGCTTTCTTTAAGTCCCACCAGAGGTTCTCAATCGGATTTAAGTCTGGTGACTGCGATGGCCACTCCAAAATGTTCCAGCCTTTCCTCTGCAACCATGCTCTAGTGGACTTGGAGGTATGCTTGGGATCATTGTCCTGTTGAAAGGTCCAACGTCTCCCAAGCCTCAGGTGTGTGACGGACTGCATCACGTTTCCATCCAATATCTCCTGGTACTGAAGAGAATTCATGGTACCTTGCACACGCTGAAGCTTCCCTGTACCTGCAGAAGCAAAACAGCCCCAAAGCATGATTGACCCTCCACCATGCTTCACAGTAGGCAAGGTGTTCTTTTCATCATAGGCCTTGTTCTTCCTCCTCCAAACATAGCGTTGATCCATGGGCCCAAACAGTTCTAATTTTGTTTCATCAGTCCACAGAACACTATCCCACAACTTTTGTGGTTTGTCCACATGGCTTTTGGCATACTGCAGTCGACTCTTCTTATTCTTTGGAGACAGCAAGGGGGTACGCCTGGGAGTTCTGGCACGGAGGCCTTCATTACGCAGTGTGCGTCTTATTGTCTGGGCTGAAACTTCTGTACCCACATCTGACAAATCTTTTCTCAGTTCCTCAGCAGTCACACGGGGACTTCTCTCCACTCTACGCTTCAGGTAGCGCACAGCAGTCGAAGTCAGCATCTTCTTTCTGCCACGACCAGGTAGCGTTTCAACAGTGCCCTTTGCCTTGAATTTGCGAATGATGCTTCCTAAGGTGTCTCTTGGTATGTTTAACATCTTTGCAATCTTCTTATAGCCATTGCCCTTCCTGTGAAGAGAAATCACCTCTTCTCTTGTCTTCCTGGACCATTCTCTTGCCTTCACCATGTTTGTAACCACACCAGTAAATGTCTAGAAGGAGCTGAGTATCACAGTCATTTTAAAGCTGCCTAATTGGTGCTTATTATGCTTGATTGCTGCTCGGTGACATCCACAGGTGTTTTCAATACCTGATGGAAAGCACCTGTATGAACCTCTGTTCTTCAGAGTGGTAGTCTTTAAGGGGTTGAATAATTGTGGCAATGAAGAAACCACATAAGAACCATTTACTACTGTATTACATAAACAATTGATGTCATTTTAGTTGCATTTGGGTAGTTACAACGTCCTTGTAGGATTTGATTCTGAATACAATTCCAAATGTACACTATAGTCCCTAAACCCCTTTACAGCATTGGGGGTTGAATAATTTTGGACACAACTGTAGGTAGCTGTAGACCAGATTATGTCTGAGGTCAACTCACAGTGGCTAGGTAGCTGTAGACTGGAACATGTCTTAGGTCAACTCACAGTGACTAGGTAGCTGTAGACCAGATTATGTCTGAGGTCAACTCACAGTGACTAGGTAGCTGTAGACTGGAACATGTCTTAGGTCAACTCACAGTGACTAGGTAGTTGCAAACCAGAACATGACTGAGGTCAACTCACTGTCAGAGCCTGGGATCAAACCTGGGCAATGTTTCTTTCTCACTGAGCTACCTGGGATGCTGGACAAGACTCTGCCTGATCTATTGGACAATAGCCTTGTTTTCTGTTGAACCTTGAACTCCTTGCTCCTCCCATGAACTTCCTGATAAAAGCCATGCCTCTGCATTTCATCTTTGCCAGATTATTGTGCCTTCCCAGCCAATATCCCGCTTATTGTTCCTGCTGCCGTGTACATCTTCATTACTGACCTTTGGCTTGCTACTGACTACGATTTTGCCTCATCCTTATCTGCTACCATTTGTGACCAACCCTTGGCTTGTGACTGACTCCGCTTCTGTTTGTTCATCTATTTGGTTTCCAGCTTGCTCATTCCCTGGTGGGATGATCCTGAGATCTGCGACCAAATCCATCTCCACCACTAGGAGCTCTGGTGAAAACTGGTAAATACTTAGACCCCGCACCTCAGGTGAGCCTGCGCTATTTCCCAGGGTGACCCGCTGGTGTACCGATCCTGCTGGTTTTAGGAAAGCCTTTTACTGCTATAGCAACTGGTCTCTGAACCTGACCTAGACCCTGACACTCACAGTGGCTAGCTAGTTATAGACCAGAACATGTCTGAGGTCACCTCACAGTGACTAGGTAGCTGTAGACCAGAACATGTCTGAGGTCAACTCACAGTGACTAGGTAGTTGTAGACAGAACATGTCTGAGGTCAGCTGAAGCGGTGTGTCGCAGCAGAGGGAACAACGTAGTTAACTGCTGCCACAGATACCTGGTCTTTGGTACGGCTATGTGGTGCCTCCAGGGACCTTTAACCTGGGAAGATAAGATGGGAGTTGATACGAAGTTGACCTTTGCTTTATCTTGGTCATGAGTGAAGCAGATACTAAGGGGAGCAGTAGAGAGATGGGGAATTTGTATCCTATGTCTTTTTTCAGAAGGAATTCACGGGGCCCATCGCTGTTGGCTGCTGTTGGTGGTTTCACATTGACTCCTCTGATATGACAGTGAGCCCGGTATATTCCTCACAAGCCAGGCAGGTCATGGCATCATTAGAGGGGCAACACTAAGCCTTACAGAAGAATTCAGAAGTATTCCAGGTATGGATATTTTTGTACATAACTGGTCCAGCTTGGACCAATGTTACCATTCGTGGACCATACCTGTGGGATCCCTCAAGAAGCTGGAAATCACTGAAGGATACACCACTATAGTGATCAGTGGCAGGGAAGGGGTGGCCCAGCTAGAAGGCCTGGTAGCAGCCACCGACCCACAGACAGCACAAGAGGGGCACCAACGAGTAAATCTGCACCCCCTGGGCCAGTAAGGGGAAAGGAGCACTCTAGTGGGAAACTAGCGGGGGGCTTATCGAAATATGGAAGCCCTCAGATCCTGGCCCCTCCCCCCCCCCATATGAATGAGTATGGGGTACTGGTACCAGTACTCATTCACAAAAAAAAAGTGTATTGTAAATATGACAGGAAACAGTCTTTAACAAGTCCTTTACGAAAAACAAAAATTAAAAAAATGTCCCCCGAAGTAGATCCAACGCCAATCACCATCCAACGTGATTGATGGAGATCCAACATCAAGGCTCTGCTCTCGACACTGGCTTCCGCCCAGGGGCGGACTGACCATTTGGGAACTCGGGCGCCCCATGAGATACCCCTGGTACCTTTCATAGGCTTTTTTGGGTGTGGTTTGAGTGTGGGTGAGGACACTGGGCCCCATGATCCCCTATTGCCCAGGGGTCCCATGAGTTGTCAGTCCGCCCCTGCTTCCGCCATCTGACCGGCCTGATAGTTAAATATCTACGGGGCAGGGCCAACCGGTAACATCAACCAGGTGACCCCGCCCCTTGTGAGGTCATCGTGCGCTGTGATTGGCCAAAGCATTGCACCTGACCACGCACAGTTCAGCCCGCCGAATGCCCTTACTGTTCGACTCGAACATCAAACCCACTTTTCCTTTTTCCCTACATCGGGCCGGCAGTTCGCACCCAGGGGCGGACTGACAACTCATGGGGCCCCCGGGCAATAGGCGATCATGGGGCCCCTGTGTCCTCACCCACACTCAAACCACACCCAAAAAAGCCTATGAAAGGTACCATGGGCATCTCATGGGGCTTCCTACTGACCCCAGGCCCTCGGGCAGTGCCCGAGTTCCCCAATGGTCAGTCCGCCCCTGTTCGTACCCTACATGTTCTAACGAGGTGTCATGAAGCATGTTCCCCCCAATATCCGACCAGCAGCAAGTTGAGGAACGGAGTCGCACGAGGGCCAGGACACTTTGGAGTTAATCTCACCTAACATCACCGGACTTTACACCGGTATCAGACCTGAACCAGACAAGACGATTCCAGGAGACCTACTGCCACCGTTTGATGAAAATCTGATCTGCAGGTTGACGTTCTACTCTGAGGGCGCCATAAATAAAAAGAGTCGAGTGGCCGAATGTAAAACTGATACCAAACGATGAAATGTTTAACCCGTTCCGTGCAGAATTACTGCTCCAGGGCGGCACGGGTGCGCAAAGTCACATGTATATATACGTGATTTCACAGTTCCGAGTAGGGGGTGCGGGCGCCCTAACCGCACCACCATTCGCGGCCTCAGTTGTCAATCACCGGGTACCGGCTGGTGATTACCCCCGAGTATCTCCGATGGGGGAGAGACCTGTGTATAAACAACACGGATCTCTCCCCTGTCAGCTCCTGCACACTGCTTTGTATGGCTCTGCATAGCGGCATGCGTACAGTGAAACACACACAGCGCACAGTTAACCCTTTGATCGCCCCAGATGTTAACCCCTTCCTGCCCAGTGCCATTAGTACAGTGTCAGTGCTTTTTATTAGGACTGATCACTGTATTAATGTCACTGGGGACAGGGGCGGACTGACAACTCATGGGGCCTCTGGGCAATAGGGGATCATGGGGCCCCGTGTCCTTGCCCACACCCAAAAAAGCCTATGAAAGGTACCAGGAACATCTCATGGGGCCCCTTACTGACCAAGGGCCCTCGGGCAGTGCCTGAGTTCTCCAATGGTCAGTCCGCCCCTGACTGTGGATGTCAGTGACACCAAGTCAGTCCCCCCCCCCCCCAGTGTCAAAATGCCCTCCACAGTCCCGCTATAACCCCTTCCTGCCCAGTGCCATTAGTACAGTGTCAGGGCTTTTTATTAGCACCGATCACTGTATTGGTGTCATTGGGGATGTCAGTGACACCAAGTCAGTCAGTCCCCCCAGTGTCAGAATGCCTGCCGCAGTCCCGCTATAAGTCGCTGATCGCCGCCATTACTAGAATTAAAAAAAATAAAATAAACATTCCAGTATCTATTCCGCCATTTGTAGTCGCTGTAACTTTCATGTCAACCAATCCATTCACACGTATCGGGATTTTTTTTCAGCAAAGACACGGAGCAGAATACATTTTTGGCCGAAATTTATGACGAAATTGATTTTTTTAAAAAAAATTTTATTGAATATGTTTTAAAGCAAATAGTCAAAAAATGTTGGAGTTTTTTTTCAAAATTGGCGGGTTTTTTTTGGATGTAGCACAAAAAATAAAAAATGCACAGGGGATCAAATACCACCGAAAGAAAGTTCTATTTGTGGGAAAAAAAGGATTTAAATTTTATTTGGGTGCAGTGTGGCATGACCGCGCAATTGTCAAAATAACACAGCACCGTAACGCAAAAAATGGCCTGATCTGGAAGCAGGGAATCCTTAGGGGGGGGGGGATAATCCTCTGGAGGGTAAGGGGAAGGGGGGGAATCCTTTGGAGGGGAAGGGGGGGAATCCTTAGGAGGGCGAGGGGGGGGGGGATCCTCTGGAGTGGGAGGGGGGAAATTCTCTGGAGGGCGAGGGGGGGATCCTCTGGAGGGCGAGGGGGGGCAATCCTCTGGAGGGTAAGGGAGAGGGGGCAATCCTCTGGAGGGTAAGGGAGAGGGGGGAATCCTCTGAAGAGCGAGGGGGGGGGGGGGCAATCCTCTGGAGGGAGAAGGGAGAGGGGGCAATCCTCTGGAGGGTAAGGGCGAGGGGGGGGAATCCTTTGGAGGGTAAGGGAGAGGGGGAATCCTCTGGAGGAGGGGGGGGAATCCTCTGGTGGGAGAGGGGGTGAAATCCTCTGGAGGGTGAGTGGGGGGAATCCTCTGGAGGGTGTGGGGGAGTGGGGGGAATCCTCTGGAGGGTGAGGGGGGGAATCCTCTGGATGGTGGGGGGGGGGGTATCCTCTGGAGGGTGAGGGGTTAAAGAGGAGAACGATAAGCAGAATGCTCTGCTGGACTAGTCATGATCAGAGACGATCCAATTAGGATATATTGTAAAACGTTCGATCTGAGTTCGGTTCGTTTGGTAAAGCTCCGTGTATTATAGACAATTGCATTTCTCTTTGTTTTCTAAAATAAAAAAAATACTTGTTTTACGGTTTGTTTTGTAAAGTTGATCCTCGGCCTCTTTGCAGCCACTTCCTGTCTATATGCGCTCCAGTGATTGTTGGATGGCGAGTTTCCTGATGGTGACAACAGCGGACCATGACTGTGTAATGTGCATGGAAATGGCCGCTTGAAGTTGGCAGGGTGACAACGCAGGAGCACCTTTTGGGAGACAGGGACAGAAGGTTGTCATCTGGTAACAGGAAGGGCCCCTCTGGGGGGTGCGCATCTCTCTGGGGGGTGTGCTCCTCTCTGGGGGGTGCGCATCTCTCTGGGGGGTGTGCTCCTCTCTGGGGGGCGCGCGGTTGTCTCTAGGAGGGTACAGTCCTCTCTGGGGGTGTGCTCCTCTCTGGGGGGTGTGCTCCTCTCTGGGCGGTGTGCTCGTCTCTGGGGGGGTGCGGTCCTCTCTGGGGGGGGTGCGCTCCTCTCTGGGGGGGTGTGCTCCTCTCTGGGGGTGCGGTTGTCTCTAGGAGGGTACGGTCCTTCTCTGGGGGGGTGCGGTCCTCTCTGGGGGATGCGGTCCTCTCTAGGAGGGTAACAGTCCTCATCTGGGGGGGTATATATAGTCCTCTCCTGGGGGGTATGCTCCTCTCTGGGGTGTGTGGCTCCTCTCTCTGGGGGGTTGGCGCTCCCTCTCTAGAAGTCCTGTACAGAGGGGTCTGTTGTTAGGGAGGGGGGCTCTGTTTTTTTTTTTTTTAGTACATTTTTATGGAGGAGTGGCCTAAACTGAGGGTTCTGTACTAGGGGGTGGAGGGGTCTTTACTGAGAGGTTTTTGTGCCATGGCAGGTAGGGTCTATAATGAGGTGTGTCTGTAGTGAGGTGAGGAGTCTGTAATAGGGAGGGAGGTCTGTACCAAAGGGTAGACTCTATAATGAGGGGTCTGTAACTGCAGCAGAGGAAGGACCTGTACTGAGGGGTGTGCACTAGGGCGTGGGTCTGTACTAAGGTGGGGGTCTATAATGAGGAGTCTGTACCAATGAGGAGGTCTAGTACTGTGAGGGGTTTGTATACTAAGGCGTGATGGTCTATAATGAGGGGGCCTGTGTACCAATGAGGGGGGGGTCTTTACAATGACAGGGGTTTTGTACTAGGGAGTGAGGTCTATAATGGGGGGTTTGTAGTACCAATGAGGAGGACCAGTCCTGTACTGAGGGTTTTTGTACTAGGGAGTGAGGTCTATACTGATTAGGGTCTGTACTGAGGGGTGTGTACTAGGGAGTGAGGTCTATACTTAGAGAGGTCTGTACCTGAGGTGATTTGTAAATAGGGATGAGGTGTACTATCACTGGAGGGGTTTTGTAATAGGGAGTGAGTCTCATAATGAGGGTGGTCTGTACTGAGGGGGTTTGTACAAGAGGAGGGAGGTCTATACTGAGAGAGGTCTGTACTGAGGGTGATTGTTGGAGGGCTAGGGAGTGAGGTCTTATACAATAGAGTGGGTCTGTACTAGGGAGTGAGGTCTATAATGAGAGGTCTAGTACTAAGGAAGGGGTTCTATACTGCGAGTGTACTGTGCTTGGGGGAGTTTCTAGAGAGTAAGTTCTAAGGTGTTCAGGCAACTGACATATACCACCAAAGGCGTCTGATACCTACAGGGGCAACTAATCACGGGTGTGGGTCTCGTGAGTAGGCGGCCCCATTCCTATTTCAATTACAATGACAACGATGATACCCCTGATGACGTCAATCTGTGACAAAAATGCGTAGGGCAGGACTTGTTGACGTCATCACGCTGGACAGACCGGGGTCCCATTTTTGAGTAATGCGCTCCCCCCCCCGCTGTATATGTGATGCTATACTTTTGTTATGATCGAGTGTTTAACTACGGCGGATCTGTGGAAATATATTTCGCATTGCATGGCGTTCGGGCGCTGGCGCGATGCCGCCTGCGCTGGAATTCGTAAACAAATGCCACACGCAACGTTTTTTTTTTGTTTCCCTTTTCCGATGCACCCGGTATCACTATGAACCTTGCGTGACACAAACAACAACGTGACACAGATCTGTCTTGCCATAGTGCATTGGGGGGTGTGCGGCGCCATTCAGAATCAATCGCACTGCGAAGCGGCGGCCGGCGGTGACACGCGTTGATGTGAATCGCCCGATCACGCAGCGCAAAAGAAGAAGACGATCCCTTCACTTTTTTATTGACTCTTCCCCAGCGCTAGGCATTCGGGAATAATCGAATAGTGGAGCGATTTATTATTCAGAAAAACTGAACCTTCTGGAAACACGCAACACCGTGTTTGATTCCTAATTGTTACTAACCGGTAATAATTATATGACCGATGAAAAAAAAAAAAAATCCTCAGGAAATTCGCTCACAATCACATATTCTCAATTGATACCAAATCCCGCATTTCAGTAAAACGTGTAATTGCCATCCCGCATGTTTTATTTAAATAATTGTTTGCATATTTAGAAACACTCACACTAAATCTAGCTGAGCCACATATTTAAGGTGGAGAGCTCTGGACCCCAAACATCGTTAATACCGTGTTTTGGAGAGGAAATCGCTGGTTAATTGATGCGACAAATGTAGTGAATTTTTTTTTATTTTATTTTATTATTGCTACAACACTTTTTTATTATTATTATTATTTTTATTTTTTTAAAATAAAGGGTTGTAATTAAGGCTTACGTATCTATATATATATGAAACAAAGCTTATATACCCTTTAAAAATACAAAATAATATAATTTCTTCAGATATTATAAACAATCAGATGTATTATTATTATTTATATTGAATCGAAATTATGAACAAAGTATATGCTTTAAAAAAATACCAAATAAAAATAGTTTATTATTAATACTAATTATTATTATATATGTAAGATATATGCAATTTATATTTATGTAAGCCTTAATTTAGCTTTATTAAAGATTAAAAAAATTAATAATAAAATACTGACGATCAAATGTATTTATATTATTATTTATTATTATTATTATTATTATTATTCCTTTTCATAATTTTTATAATAAAGCACTGTAATTTTTTAAGGCATTACATTTATATTACATATAAAATAGCCATAATTGGCTTAACAATACAAACTTATAATAATAATTTCAGATGTGTTAATTATACAGATCATATGTATAATTATTATTATTTAGATTGAATTGAAATTAATAATGAACAAAGTATATGCTTTTTAAAAATACAAAATAATATTAATAATACTTATTTATATGTAATATATGGCATTTGTATGCAATAAAAATGTAAGACTTACAATTTGACATTGCTTTTATTAAAGATTTAAAAAAAATAATAATAATGACGATCAAATGTATTTTAATATTATTTATTATTATTTTATAATTATTATTATTTTAAGTATTATTATTCCTTTTTTCCATTTTTAATAAAAGCACTGTAATTAAGGCATACATTTATATTACATATAAATTAGCAATATGCTTAACAATACAAAATAATAATAATAATAATATTTCATTGAAATGTTGTTATACTGATCAGAATGTATGATGATTTATATTTACATTTATATTGAATCGAAATTATTAAAAAAAAAGTATATATGCTTTAAAAAATACACAAATTTAATATTAAAAATATATTTTAATAAGTAATATATAATGCATTTGTATGTAATATAAATGTAAGACTTAATTTACATTGCTTTTTTTAAAAATTTCTTCAAAAAAATAATACTAATTACGATCAAATGTATTTATATTAAAATTATTACTTTTTTCATTTTTAATAAAGCAATGTAATTAAGGCAAACATTTTATATTACATAATAAATTTAGCAATATGCTTAAAAAATACAAAATAATAATAATTTTTGTCAGATGTGTTTATTATAAACTGATCAGATGTATAAATATTATAATTTATATTGAATTGAAATTATGAACAAAAAAATAATGCTTTAAAAAAAAATCAAAAATTATTTTATTAATAAACTTATTTATTTATGTAATATATGCCTTTAATATGTAAACTATAAATTAAGACTTAAATTACATTTCTTTATTAAAAATGAAAACAAAATAATAATGACGATCAAATTTATTTATATATTACTTTTTCATTTTTAATAAAGCAGTGTAATTAAGTCTTACATTTATATTACATATAAATTAGCAATATGCTTAAAAATACAAAATAATAATAATTCAGATGTGTTATTATACTGATCAGATGTATGATTATTATTATTATTTATATTGAATTGAAATTTTGAACAAAGTATATGCTTTAAAAATACAAAATAATAATAAGAATACTTATTTATATGAAATATAAATGTAAGAATTAATTACATTGCTTTATTAAAAATGAAAAAAATAATAATAATAATGACGATCAAATGTATTTATTTATATATTATTATTATTATTATTATTACTTTTTCATTTTTAATAAAGCACTATAATTAAGGCATGCATTTATATTATATATAAATTAGCAATATGCTTTTAAAATACAAAATAATAATTATTATTCTTTATATGTAATATAAAATGTAAGCCTTAATGACAGTGCTTTAATAAAAATGAAAAAAAAAAATGACAATCAAATGTATTTATATTATTTACTTTTCATTACATTGATATATTACATCTAAATTATGAACAAAGCATATGCTTTAAAAATACAAACTATGATTATTATTAGTATTATTAATAATAATATTAATAAAAATACTTGTTATTATTATAGTTCAGGTGTATTATTATTATTTCTATTATTTTTTATTAAATCACTGTTATTAAGACTCACATTTTTTAAAATATACAAATGATGAACAAAGCACATACTTTAAAATAACTAAATATTATTATTATAATTATTATTAATAATGATTTTATTTTGTTTTTGATTTTTTGATTTTTTTTTTTTTTTTTAAGAATGTTCCTTGTGTATTTCTAACTGACATTTAACTTTTAATGTACTTGTTAATTGTTTGCTTTTGTCACATTTTATTGTCTTTCTGTTTGTTTTGTATTAATATATTTGAAATATATATATATATATATATATTACTGGAGAGTGTGCCTTACCTTTGCAGCTAATTTTGTGTGGAATTTATTCACGTTAAAATATTCCCTTACAGTGAGCTAGGGGGAATGTTTATTTACACAGATGCTGTAAATTTCAAAATTTGGGGGGTGGCTGGAGCCAGCCCCTTTCCAATGGTAATTTGTGGTTTTTCAGGCCTTTACTGGCCACAAAGAACCTTTAGAAAAATCTGGTTGGAGTTGAAATTCCCTTGATTCTAGTGGAATAATATTGCACAGCACCGGGCCACAGGATCCAATAAATAATTGAGCACATTTTAGAAGTGAGAAAAATAGAGAAAAAACAGTTGCCACTTCTTCTGCACCAAGTAATTGAGATTCGTGGCAACACTCGGAATATAAAACGCGGCTCAGGGTTGAACACAGGTACGGGCTTTAACCGTATATTATGTCAAACATAAAAAAAAAAAAAGTTGGACTAAAACCGCTTTTAATTTATGATTTTGCTTCAAATATATGGATGTTTGAAACGATGCAAAGACATTTTGTGATTTTTTTTTTTTTTTTTTTTTATGCAGCTAATAGTGCTGCGATTTTTTTTCTTTTGCTCCGATTATAGATGTAAATACATACTGTGTATATAATATATATATATATATATATATAAAGCAGCTGCCACCATATTACTAGTATATAAGTGAAATATACTGTATAGCATCTAAAGCAACAATCTCTCCTCTGTCCCCACATGGAGAAAAATATATTTGAAATATATATTTTTAAAATATTCTTCCCAAATATATTGACGTATATTTGAAATACTACAATTTTGGCCGTACTCAATATATTTGAAAATATATTTTAAAAGAATAAATAAATAAAAAATTATATATATATATATATTTACACGACCTCTTACTCCTCTAACTCCCACGACCTCCTACTCTCTAGCTCCCTTGTCTCCTCCTCCCATGCTCGTCTCCAGGACTTCTCCAGAGCTTCCCCCATCCTCTGGAACTCTCTACCCCAATTTATCAGACTACTCTGCTCACTTTTAGGCGATCTCTGAAAACCGATCTCTTCAGGGAAGCCTATCCTGCCCTCAGCTAATAATGGAGTCTTCTACTCCTCCTACCAGTCCATCCCCCACAGTTACTACCTTTTGTACCACTAGCCCCCCCTCCCTCTTAGATTGTAAGCTCCCAGGATCAGGGCCCTCCTAACCCTTTTGTATTGAACTGTATTGTTGCTGTATTGTCTCCCGTTATGTTGTAAAGTGCTGAGCAAACTGTTGGCGCCGTATAAATCCTGTATAATAATAATAATAATAATTATATATATATATATATATATATATAGCAGCTGCCACCATATTACTAGTATATAACTGAAATATACTGTATAGCATCTAAATCAACGATCTCTCCTCTGTCCCCAATGTCAGATTCCCACATGGAAGAAAAATATAATTGAAATATATATTAAAAATATTCTTCCCAAATATATTGACGTATATTTGAAACACTACAATTTTGGCCGTATTCAATATAATTCAAAATATATTTAAAAAGAAAAGTAATAAATTAAAAAATAAAACATAATAATTATATATATATAATCTCAAAAATAAATAAAAATAAAAAAATGTAATTAAAAAAAAAAAAAATATATGCGCTGCAAATATAAATATATATACAAAATGCGCTGCAAAGACTGATCAGCCACAACCCAGCCTTAGGCCCCTCCCACATGTCCGGACCGTTCGTCCGTTTTTCATCCATCTGTTGGCGGCATCATTCATCCCTACGGAAAAAGCCACGTAAACGGACGATCCGCCTCCATCAACATCTGTTAATTTTTTTTATTTTTTTTTTTTAAACGGTTCAAAGCCCTATTTCTGATCCATTAACTGCTTTAAAAATAAACCCCCCCCCCCCCCCTTCCTGACTGGGCCATTTTTTGCGATACGGCGCTGCATTACTTTAACTGACAATTGCGCGGTTGTGCAACGCTGATATTTATGTCATTTTTTTTTACCATGAATAGAACTTTCTTTCGGTAATATTTGATCTCCTGGGCGGGTTTTTTATTTTTTGCGCTATAGAAAAAAATTTTTTTTGGAAAAAAAAAAAACAACATTTTTTGACTTTTTGCTATAAAAACACGTCCAGTAAAAAAAAAAAAAAATCAAAGGCCAAAATGTATTCTGCTCTGTGTCTTCGCTAAAAAAAAAAAAAAAAATCCCGATACGTGTAAATGGATTGATTGACGTGAAAGTTACAGCGTCTACAAATGGCGGGATAGATACTGGAATGTTTATTTTAATTTTTTTTTATACTAGTAATGGCTGCAATCAGCGACTTATAGCGGGACTGCGGCAGACATTCTGACACTGGGGGGGGGGGGGGGGGGCGACTGACTTGGTGTCACTGACATCCCCAATGACACCAACACAGTGATCAGTGCTAATAAAAAGCACTGCCCCTGTACTAATGGCACTGGGCAGGAAGGGTTAACTGTGTGCTGTGTTACTAGGGAGACATGCTGTGGGGAGCCATACAAAGCAGCATGTCCTTGCTGGCAGCAGAGAGATCCGTGTTGTTTGCACACAGGTCTCTCCCCCTGTCAGCATTCCCTGATGATCGCGGCCAGGAAACGCTGATTGACATCTCTAGCCGCCAATAGCGGCGCAGGTAGGGTGGCATGTACACACACACCCCGCCCCTACCCAGAGATTCAGAACATATATATATATACACGTGTGTGTGTATGTATGTATGTATGTATGTATGTATATGTGTGTGTGTATATATATATATATATATATATATGTATATATATATGCAGTTGTGCTCAAAAGTTTGCATCCCCTGGCAGAAATTGTGGCATTGATATTGAAAATATGACGAATCTGCCAAAAAATGCTCTTTTATTGCAGGATGACGATCATATGAGGCCATTTATTATCAAATACTTGTTTGGCTCCTTTTTAAATCATAATGATAACAGAAAATCACCCAAATGGCCCAGATCAGAAGTCTCCACCCCCCTGGATCAGAAGTCTCCACCCCCCCGGATCAGAAGTCTCCGCCCCCCCCCCGGATCAGAAGTCTCCGCCCCCCCTGGGTCAGAAGTCTCCGCCCCCCTGGATCAGAAGCCTGCGCCCCCCTGGATCAGAAGTCTCCGCCTTCCCTGGATCAGAAGTCTCCGCTCCCGGATCAGAAGTCTCCCCGCCCCCTGGAATGTTTGGCCTTGGTACAGACACACACAAGGGGACACACACGGGTTACAATGCCAATTAGAGGTTCATGTCCCACATCTGTGGCTTTTTAAATCCCAATCAGTGTCAGTGTATAAAATAGTCATTGAGTTTGTTATCTCTTACCTGGAAGCACTGACTAGGCTAGATACTGAGCCATGGGGAGCAGAAAAGAACTGCCAAAAGTCCTGCGTAACAAGGTAATGGAACTTTATAAAGATGGAAAAGGACATAAAAAGATGTCCAAAGCCTTGAATATGCCAATCAGTTCTGTTCAATCCCCTATTAAGAAGTGGAAAGTTTGGGGATCTCTTGATGCCAAGCCGAGGTCAGGTAGACCAAGAAAGATCGCAGCCACAACTGACAGAATTGTTCTGATATATATAATTTTTTTTTTTTTTTCTATACGTGTATGGCACTTTTTTTTTGGTGAAGTCCAGTGATCTATTATTGGAGGGTTCCCAGCCTCTCCAGTGATAACCTCCTGGTGTGAAGTTGGGGGGGGGGGGGTACATCTCCTTGTATCTCCTTAGCACTGATTTAATGTGACATTTTATTGCTGTGCCTGTCAGTCTCCAGTCCCGTCCTCCTCCTCTTCCCTCTATCATCAAACAGGACCCCTAGGGCTCTCCTCCTCACATCCAACATGTTGGAGGAATGTACAAGGATCCAGACGTGTGGGTGTTTTTTATAACATACTTTATACATGTGATATATCGCTGTCACATATTTTCTCGAGCAGCTCATGGCGATCCCCAGGCAGCGAATTTTTGCTGTGAAATTAAAGCAGCGCTGCTGAATATTCCCGTCTTCCTGGGAGAATCTGTCCTTGGAAAAAGGTTCTTGCTTGTTGAAATAATAGGTACTTAACCACTTCAAGTCCGGACACTTTCCCCCCCTTCCTGTCCGGACGCTTTCCCCCCTTCCAGTCCGGACGCTTTCCCCCCCTTCCAGTCCGGGACACTTTCCCCCCCCTTCCAGTCCGGACGCTTTCACCCCCTTCCAGTCCGGACACTTTCCCCCCCTTCCAGTCCGGACACTTTCCCCCACCTTCCAGTCCGGACACTTTACCCCCCCTCCCAGTCCGGACACTTTCACCCCCCTTCCAGTCCGGACGCTCCCCCCCCCTTCCAGTCCGGTACACTTCCCCCCCTTCCAGTCCGGACGCTCCCCCCCCCTTCCAGTCCGGACGCTTTCCCCCCCTTCCAGTCCGGACGCTTTCCCCCCCCTTATTTATTCCAGTCCGGACGCTTTCCCCCCCCCCTTCCAGTCCGGACGTTTTCACCCCCTTCCAGTCCGGACGCTTTCCCCCCCTTTCCAGTCCGGACACTTTCCCCCCCTTCCTGCCCACTTTCAGCTTTATCACACTTTGAATGACAATTTGCGCGGTCATGCAACACTGCACCCATATGAATTTTTTAGCATTTTTTTGAGACAGATAAAGCTTTAATTTTGGTCGTATTTATTCACCGCTGGGATATTTTTTTTTTTTGTTATATAAATGAAAAAAGTCTAAAAATTTTGAAAAAAAAGTGGAACATTTTGCAAATAAATAATCTTTCTTCATAAATCTCGGCCAAAATTTATTCGGCTATCTTTTTAGCAAAAAAAAAAATAACCCAAATTAGTTTATAACCAAAAATTATAATTAAAGAAAATAATGTTTATATTTTTTTTACAATTTTTATATTATTATTTATGTTTTTTTTTTTTTAACATACTGTCACCCTAGCAGGACAGTGTCACCATAGTGACACTGTACTACTTGTTGGGGGTGATGAAGATTTTTTTTTTTTTTTTTTTTACACCGATTGCTTTTGCACCCATAAAAGACTGTAAAAGCAATCATTTCTTCTCTCTCTGTCTGCATTCCTGCATCCATTGAGAAATACTGTGAGAGCTGTGATTGGTCACAGCGTGTCACATGGTACAAGGCTGTTGTGAATAGCCCTGTACCATGTGATCTCTGATCATTCACAGATTTCACTAGTAGTAAGCAATGATGTCAGAAGTGACATCTTGCTTACTACTCTTCATGTGATCACTGATTGGCCAATCAGTGATCACATGATCGGGACCTTACACAGAGGTCCGTACAGTGACCGGTGTTCCACTGTGTCCTCCGGACACAGTGGTTACTGGATCGCAGTGCCGCATGCTCCCAGGGAACGCACACAGCTTGAAAATGCGGGCATCGTTTATGAAGTGGGACTGCCACCGTCTGCCCGTTTATGTACATGGGCCAGACGGGAAGTGGTTAAGCAGGCCATACATGGTTCGAATTCTGAACGATTTTTCATTAAAAGATTGAAACCGTTGTTCGCTCTTAAATCCGATGGTGCCATCAATGATTTCGAAAATCGGACGTTTTTTCACACATTTTCCAACATGCCCGATAAATGAAATGGGGAGGAGCCAGGAGAATCGGCCGGTGCCATAGCCCCACTAACAGAGCGAAAACTGGTCGATTATTCTTAGGTCCGATTTTCGAACAAAAATTTTTGGGAAATTGACATGTATGGCCAGCTTTATATTGTGGCGCCAATTTACATTTATATATATATTGTACATTCACATCAGACCCAATCCTTGTGGTGGGGGGGGGGGGGATCTAGGGTCCCTACTTTACATATATACACATGCCAGGGACAATTTTCCTACCAGCATGTCTTTGGAATATGGGAGGAATTTGTTTGGAGTACCCGGAGGAAACTCACGCAGGCACAGGGGAGAACATGCAAACTCCAGGCAGGTGGTGCCGTGGTTGAACCAATGACCCGAGTACTGCCAGGTGGACATGCTAACCAATTGGCCACTGTGCTGCCTATCTAATGAAGATCTTTGCTCATGGGAGTTTGGGTGGTTGTGGGGAAGGGGGGGATTTGGAAGGGGGATTTGTACTAAGGATTTGTACTAGGAGGGGGAATTTGGGGAGGGACAAGATTAGTGCTAGGAGGTGGGATTTATGCTGGGGGAGGGTATTTGGAGGGGGGATTTATTCTGGGAGAGGGGTATTTGGAGGTGGGGGGGATTTATGCTCAGGGGGAAATTTGAGGGGTAGAGGATTTGTACTAGGAGGGGGAATTTGTGGAGGGACAGGATTAGTGCTAGAAGGGGGTATTTGTGCTGGGAAAGGGGTAATTGAAGGGGGGGATTTATGCTGGGAAATGGGTATTTGGAGGCGGGGGGATTTATGCCCAGAGGGGAAATTTGAGGGGTAGAGGATTTGTACTAGGAGGGGGAATTTGTGGAGGGACAGGATTAGTGCTAGGAGGTGGGATTTATGCTGGGAGAGGGGTATTTGGAGGGGGGGGATTATTCTGGGAGAGGGGTAATTGGAGGCGGGGGGATTTATGCTCAGGGGGGGGAAATTTGAGGGGAAGAGGATTTGTACTAGGAGGGGGAATTTGGAGAGGGACAGGATTAGTGCTAGAAGGGGGTATTTGTGCTGGGAAAGGGGTAATTGGAGGCAGGGGGGATTTATGCCCAGAGGGGAAATTTGAGGGAAAGAGGATTTGTACTAGGAGGGGGGAATTTGTGGAGAGACAGGATTATAGTGCCAGGAGGGAGGATTTGTTTGTGCTAGGAGATGGGTATTTGGAGGGGGGGATTTATGCTGGGAGAGGGGTATTTGGAGGGGGGGGATTTATGCTGGGAGAGGGGTATTTGGAGGGAAGGCAGAGGGATTTATGGTCCGAGGGGAATTTTGAGGGGTAGAGGATTTCTGCTAGGAGAAGGGGTTTGGAGAGGGAAAGGATTTGAGTTGGGAGAGGCAATTTGTACTGGAAGAGGGGGATTTTTGTTTGGGGAGAGTTTTGGATTGCAAAGGGAATTTATGCTTGGGAGTAAGTATGGAGATGAGTGCTTGATTTTTTTTTTTGAGAGGTAGGGAATTTTTGCTGATACATAATACTCATACAATTTTTTTTTTTTTTGGGGTGGGGGCGCCATTTGGCATCTTCACCCTGGGCGCTTCATGACCTTGTCCTGGCACTGGTCCTATTGGGTGTTTGAAGACCAAGTCAGAACATGCCTAGATCAAGCTGAAAAGTTATTTGTAAAGGAGTGTGTAGAAGTTTGAACTTCTAACCAAAAGGGGTGAAACCCGAGACAGGTCCAATATATATGAAACAATGTTCCTAGGCATTGGTGGCAACATCCAAATTTTAACATTTGTCATCACAGCAGGAGACCAGGAGAATGGAGACCAGATGACAACTATCGTAGGGGAGATTCCTCTTCCTTTTGCATCTTGGAGACAGGAAATTAGGCAAAATCTCACCAAAGGAGGAGGCCCACCCTTTGCGGCTACAACAGCTTCAACTCTTCTGGGAAGGCCGTCCACAAGGTTTAGGAGGGTGTCTATGGGAAGGTTGGACCATTCTTCCAGAAGCACATTTGCCAGGTCAGGCACTGATGTCGGGGGAGGAGGCCCACCCTTTGCGGCTACAACAGCTTCAACTCTTCTGGGAAGGCCGTCCACAAGGTTTAGGAGGGTGTCTATGGGAATGTTTGACCATTTTAAAAAAAAAATTAAATTTCCTTCCAGTTTGATGGCACAAGAAATACAATTGGTTTGTCTTGTCTGCATGGCACAAGTATGACTCAAGTCCAGAGGATTGACATCCTAGAAGTATCTAGAAGAAGCACACAACCCCTCTCTGGCTTCCTCTTGACTTTCGAGCCCACTCTGCCGAAAATCATGTCCTGCGAGACTTTTTTTTTTTTGTTTCCATAGGGCCAGGGGTTAAAGGTCGGAGAGATTGCTCTGATTTATCAGGACGCTGTTTATTTTCACGTTGAATTAGCTGATGTACAATAACAAACAGAAATTTGGAGAGCGGCCAGATGATCCATCTCGCAGGGCCAGGCCCGGCAGCCTTGTGATATTTTTTAAGAGGCCCGGTTGACTTGTTCAGATTTTCCGAGGGCCTACCGAGTCAATTCTCCAGCGGGCGGGGATTGAAGACGCTGTGTTTTCCTTCTGCTCTGCAAATGTCATCCTCATCAGCGCGCACTCAGCCCCGCTATTTAGAACCGCCGCTTAGAGGTATGTAACACGTGTTAAGGTTTAGTAAGGTTTACATATTCTGTCACAGTGCTGCTCTTCAGGAGCCAGCCACTGACACGGGGTGATTAGGAAATCGGGAAGAATGTGGAGAGGGTGCGGAGGGTTCATGGAAAAGACACTCAGACAAGCTAATATGGAACTCGGCGGTTTTGGATTTATAAATAGTGAACGCACGAAAGCGGAGGTGTTCTTCGCAGGCCTCTCACGTTCCTGGGGTCATTTTGAAGACTACAAGCTCAAAGAAGAAAGGGGTAGACCCCCCAAGTGTGTGTCAAGAAAATGTAACTGTTATTGCCAATAAAGAAAGTATCACAGACAGTATTGAGTGCACAACTATGGCTCACCCAGGCCACATACACTATATTGCCAAAAGTGTTGGCTACCTGCCTTTCCACGCACATGACCTTTAATGGCCTCCCAGTCTTAGTCCGTAGGGTTCAATATTGAGTTGGCCCCGCCCTTTCCACGCACGTGACCGTTAATGGCCTTCTAGTCTTAGTCCGTAGGGTTCAATATTGAGTTTGGCCAGCCTCTCCACGCACATAAACTTTAATGGCCTCCCAGTCTTAGTCCGTAGGGTTCAATATTGAGTTGGCCAGCCTCTCCACACACATGACCTTTAATGGCCTCCCAGTCTTAGTCCGTAGGGTTCAATATTGAGTTGGCCAGCCTCTCCACGCACATGAACTTTAATGGCCTCCCAGTCTTAGTCCGTAGGGTTCAATACTGAGTTGGCCCCCGCCCTTTCCACGCACATGACCTTTAATGGCCCCCCAGTCTTAGTCCGTAGGGTTCAATATTGAGTTGGCCCCGCCCTTTGCAGCTATAACAGCTTCAACTCTTCTGGGAAGGCCGTCCACAAGGTTTAGGAGGGTGTCTATGGGAAGGTTGGACCATTCTTCCAGAAGCACATTTGTCAGGTCAGGTACTGATGTCGGGGGAGGAGGCCTGGCTCACACACACAATCTCCGCTCTAATTCTAGGTGTTCTATGGGGTTGAGGTCAGGACTCTGTGCAGGACAGTCAAGTTCCTCCACCCCAAACTGGCTCCTCCATGTGTTTATGGACCTTGCTTTGTGCGCTGGTCATGTTGAAACAGGAAGGGGCCATCCCCAAACTCTTCCCACAAAGTTGGGAGCATGAAATTGTCCAAAATGAGACAGTTTAGGAGGGAGTCTATGGGAAGGTTTGACCATTCTTCCAGAGGTAAGGCGCTGATGTCCGACGAGAAGGTCATCCAGTGCCCTGGGCCAAAATGCCAAACTGGGCCCTGCCAGTCTGCCAGAACTGATTTTCAATGGCGGCTGGTAGAACTGAATTTTAAAAACACACCCCCTGCTGATATAGCAGCTCGGAGTGTGTGTTCAAATTTGTTCAAAGGACAATGCGTTTTGTGCTATAAAGCCACCCCATCACTTCCACAGCCTGCGGACTTTATGGGCCACCACCCCACCCCCCCAAGCCCAGCTGCCCCTGCTATGTATTCTGGGCTCTGTTGTCCAACCTGTGGACCTAGGAGGGGCATGGCAGGTGTCTGTAGGTGGAACAGAGGGAGATCAGCAAGCAAATTAACTTCACTTCAAGGTCCAGCTCTCACTTTTCCCAGGTGTGGCCAGGGAAGAAACTAATGGAGTGCAGTCTGGGCTCCATTAGCTTCACTGGAAGGTAGGAGAGACATTAGGGATCTAAAAGACCCCTGATGTCTCAGTACAGAGGACCTGACATTATAATATCAAATAGGTCTGGCCAAGCATGTCTCCAGACCTAAACCCTATTTAGCATCTGTGGGGCATCCTCAAACGGAAGGTGGAGGAGCGAAAAGGTCTCTAACATCCACCAGCTCCATGATGACGTCATGGAGGAGTGGAAGAGGACTCCAGTGGCAACCTGTGAAGCTCTGGTGACCTCCATACCCAAGAGGGTTAAGGCAGTGCTGGGAAATAATGGCGGCCACACAAAATATTGACACTTTGGGCCCAATTTGGACCTTTTCACTTAGGGGTGGACTCAGTTTTGTTGCCGCGGTTTAGACATTAATGGCGGTGTGTTGAGTGATTTTGAGGGGGGACAGCAAATTTACATGTTATACAAGCTGTACACTGACTACGTCACATTGTAGCAAAGTGTCATTTTTCAGTGTTGTCACATGAAAAGATAGAATCAAATATTGACACAAATGTGAGGGGGGGGGGGGGCTCACTTCTGGGAGATACTGTATATATATATATAAATTGTATACAGTCCGGGGGAGGGGGCGACTCACTTCTGGGAGATACTGTATATATATATATAAATTGTATACAGTCCGGGGGAGGGGGCGACTCACTTCTGGAAGATACTGTATATATATATATATATAAATTGTATACAGTCCGGGGGAGGGGGGGGACTGACTTCTGGAAGACACTGTGTGTATATATATATATACATTGTATGCAGTCTGGGGGAGGGGTGGACTCACTTCTTGGAGATACTGTGTGTGTATATATATATATATATATATATATATATATATATATATATATATACAGTTGCAAGAAAAAGTATGTGAACCCCTTGGGATTACGTGGAATTTTGCATGAATTGGGCATAAAATGTGCTCTGAACGTCATCTAAGTCACAACAATAGAAGAACACAGTCTGCTGAACATAATACTACACAAACATTAGATGTTGCCATGGTTTAATTGCACGTAACATGTAAACATTCACAGTGCAGGGAGGAAAAAGTATGTGAGGTCCTAGCTTAATGACTTCTCCCAGAGCTAATTGAAGCCAGGAGTGAGCCAACCTTGACTCCAATCAGTGTGATGATGTTGGATGTGTTGCTGACAGCTGTCCTGCCCTTAAAAAACACACACCTGTTTTGGGTTTACTGGTTTCAAGAAGCACTGTCTGATGTGAACCATGCCTCGCAGAAAAGAGCTCTCCGAAGACCTACGATCAAGAATTGTTGACTTGCATGAAGCTGGAAAGGGTTACAAAAGTATCTCCAAAAGCCTTGATGTTCCTGTGTCCACGGTAAGACAGACTGCCTACAAATGGAGAAAGTTTAGCACTGTTGCTACTCTCCCTAGGCGTGGTCGTCCTGTAAAAATGACTGCAAGAGCACAATGCAGAATGCTGCATGAGGTAAAGAAGAATCCCAGAGTGTCAGCTAAAGACCTTCAGAAATCTCTGGCACATGCTAACATTTTTGTTGACACATCTACAATAAGGAAAACATTAAACAAGAATGGAGTACATGGGAGGACACCACGGAGGAAGCCATTGCTGTCCAAAAAGAAGATTGCAGCACGTTTGAAGTTTGCAAAAGAGCACCTGGATGTTCCACAGCACTACTGGCAAAATATACTGTGGACAGATGAAACCAAGATTGAGTTGTTTGGGAAGAACACACAACACTATGTGTGGAGAAAAAAAGGCACAGCACACCAACATCAAAACCTCATCCCCACTGTGAAACATGGCGGAGGGAGCATCATGGTTTGGGGCTGCTTTGCTGCCTCAGGGCCTGGATGGATTGTTGTCATTGATGGGAAAATGAATTCCAGAGTTTATCAAGACATTTTGCAGGAAAACATACGACCATCTGTCCGCCAACTGAAGCTCCGCAGAGGATGGGTGATGCAACAGGACAATGACTCAAAGCATACAAGTAATTCAACAAAACAATGGGTGCAACAGCACAGAATACGCCTTCTGGAGTGGCCCAGTCAGAGTCCTGACCTCAACTCGATTGAAATGCTGATGCATGACCTTAAGAGAGCGATTCACACCAGACATCCCAAGAATATTGCTAAACTGAAACAGTTTTGTGAAGAGGAGTGGTCCAAAATGACTCCAGATCGTTGTGCAGGTCTGATCTGCAACTACAGGAAACGTTTGGTTGAGGTTATTGCTGCCAAAGGAGGGTCAACCAGTTAATAAGTCCAAAGGTTCACATACTTTTTCCTCCCTGCACTGTGAATGTTTACATGTTATTTGCAATTAAACCATGGCAACATCTAATGTTTGTGTAGTATTATGTTCAGCAGACTGTGTTCTTCTATTGTTGTGACTTAGATGACGTTCAGAGCACATTTTTATGCCCAATTCATGCAAAACTCCACGTAATCCCAAGGGGTTCACATACTTTTTCTTGCAACTGTACATTGTATGCAGTCCGGGGGACTGAATGCGGCGCACATTTACGCACTCGTGTGGTTGTCACAGACCTCAATGCGGCACGCGTTTACGTACTCGTGTGGTTGGCACAGATCAGAATGCGGCGCACGTTTACGCACACCGTGTGGTTGGCACAGATCTGAATGCGGCGCACGTTTACACACTCGTGTGGTTGGCGCAGATCTGAATGCGATGCACATTTACGCACCTGTGTGGTTGGCACAGATCTGAATGCAGCGAACGTTTACGCACCCGTGTGGTTGGCGCATATCTGAATGCGGCGCACGTTTACGCATCCGTGTGGTTGGCGCAGACCTGAATACGGCGCACGTTTACGCACTTGTGTGGTTGGCACAGATCTGAATGCGGCGCACGTTTACGCACCCGTGTGGTTGGCACAGATCTGAATGCGGCGCACGTTTGCGCACCTGTGTGGTTGGCACAGATCTGAATGAGGCGCACGTTTACGCACTCATGCAGTTGGCACAGATCTGAATGAGGCGCACGTTTCCGCACCTGTGTGGTTGGCACAGATCTGAATGAGGCGCACGTTTACGCACTCATGCAGTTGGCACAGATCTGAATGAGGCGCACGTTTACGCACCCGTGTGATTGGCTCAATTGATAAAAATGCAGTAGTGGATTATCAGATTATCGGTGTTCACCCCTGATTTGGTCATGTGACTGATGCTGATGCAAAGCATTATGGGGTTGATGCTACCTGCACGCTCTCGCTCCGATGGCTTCATAAAATATTTCAAACTTAACGTTTTTTGACAATTTCAAGCTGACATTTCTTAGCTTCTGTACATAAACTAATACGGCCCTGACCACACCGGGGTTTTTTGAAGTAACATCCGCGTCTCCTAAATCTCCAATCCATTCAGGCTGAAAGAGGGTTCTGGTCAGCTTGAACCGGAGCCTGACTCCTGCTGGAGAACTTCAAAACTAATTAAATATTTTAATAGCAGGCAGCCGAAATAACCAATTCCTGCAATTCCTGCCCGTGTTATTTAGTGGCCGTGTAATTACAGAGATGGGGAATAAAATAAATTATGTGTTACCTGATATTAAGCTCACACACTAATGCTGATTTTTTTTCCCTCTTCCTCTGCTGTGTATTTCAGGCAAGGCATATAAAACGGCTTTTTTTGTATCAAAATTCTAACTGAGGTTTAAAGCTGAACCCCGGGCAGATATAAAAGATGCTCAAATGTGTTAGGTATTTACACTGCTTGCATTTAAAACAAAGTGTGACCTGATATCAGCCTCTTGCATTCCCTGTGCAGAAGAGCCTAGACTGGGGGAGGGAGAAGCGGCACAAGAATCCAATCAGTAATACTGCATAATTCAGCTAAAAATGAACTTGCTGATAGGGGGAGAGAGCAGAGTATCAGGAGGATGAGCGCATACAGCTGCTGCCTTTTACTGTCCAGTCACAGGATGCAGGAGGGACAAGACATCAGACTTAATCCAATCATAACCATTCACCTAACCCCTAACCCTAGACTTCAACATTGCTACCAACCTAACCCTACACTTCAGCTTTACCCTCAACCAAGCCCTAGACTTCAAAATTATCCTCAACCCAACCCTCAGCCTCAACATTACCATCAACCCAACCCTTGACTTCAACTTTACCCTCAACCAAGCCTTAGACTTCAATATTACCCTCAATGCAACCTCAACATTACCCTCAACCTAGCCCTAGACTACAAAATTACCCTCAACCCAACCCTCGACTTCAACATTGCCCACAACCTAACCCTAGACTTCAATATTACCCTCAACCCAACCCTTGACCTAAACATTGCCCACAACCTAACCCTAGACTTCAATATTACCCTCAACCCAACCCTTGACCTCAACATTATCAACAACCCAACCCTTGACGTCAACATTACCCACAACCTAACCCTAAACTTCAATATTACCCTCAACCCAACCCTCAACCTCAAAATTATCCTTAACCTAATCCTGGACTTCAAAATTACACTCAACCCAACCCTTGACCTCAACATTACCCTCAACCCAACCCTCAACTTCAACATTACCCTTAACCTAACCCTAGACTTCAACATTACAATTGACCCAACCCTGGACCTCAACATTGCCCACAACCTAACCCTAGACTTCAAAATTACCATCGATCCAACCCTCAGCCTCAACATTACCATCAACCCAACCCTTGACCACAACATTACCCACAATCTTACCCTAGACTTCAAAATTACCTGCAACCCAACCCTCAACCTCAATATTATACTTAACCTTACCCCAGACTTCAACATTACCAATAACCCAATCTTAGACTGCAGCATTACCCACAACCCAACCCTATACTTTAATATTACCCTCAACCTAACCATAGACTTCAATATTACCCTCAACCTAAGCCTTGCTCTCAACATTACCCTCAACCTAACCCTAGACTTCAACATTACCCTCAACCTCAACATTACCCTCAACCAAAGCCTAGATTTCAGCATTACCCACAACTTAACCCTAGATTTCAATATTTATCTGAACCCAAACCTCAACCTCAATATTACACTCAACCTAACCCTACACTTCAACATTACACCTCATGGAAAAAATCATCGTAAATGTTAAACCCTTGTCTCAGTTCTCTAAACGTTATCCATAATCCTAAACCTCTAACAATCCTCTAACCATAAACTAATCACTCACCAAAACTCCCAACTTAACCCCTTACCTTAACCTTTATGCTCATTTTAAACCTTTATACCTAATTATAACCTTGACCCCTAATCTTAAACCTCAACCTAAATCCTAATCCTTCACCTTGCCCCTAATCCTTACCCTCAACCTAACTCTAGATATCAACCTTACTCCCAATAGGAAATCCTATGCAAAATCACAACCCTTAATTTAGTTCCCCATTGAACCCTTAACCACAATTCTAACGCTCTACCACACCCTAAACCTTCACCCTAAACTTAATTGCTCACCAAAACTTTCAACCCCTTACTGTAACCCTAACTCCTAACATAAACCTTAACATCTAACTATAGTCTGCAAGGTAATCCCTAACCTTAAATGTCAACCAAAATCACTTCCTCATGGTAGTTCACTAACCTTTACCTATATACTAACTCTCTACCACATCCCTAACCATAAATCTTCATCATAACCCTAATCCCTCACCAAAACTCCGAACCTAACCTGATACTCTAACCATAACTTCTAATCTAACCCTTAGCCCATAACTATAACACTCAAGGTAATCCCAAACCTTAAACATCAACCAGAATTCAAAACCTAACTGTAAAGGAACCGGACCCCGACTGCACTTGGGTACTTCCATTAGACTCCCGCTTCCCCGTCCGAACACCGACCCCACACACCACAGCTGACCAAACAAGACTAGACGACACCAGTCTGTATAAACATGGAACTCTTTATTTGAAACTCGAAGTGGCTTTTTATACACTCAGGGGACAAATCCCCCCTCCCTGCATAATGACACAGGGAGGGGCAATCTACACTTAGCAACAAGACACACCAGCAGACAGTCCAATCAGAAGAGAGGGGTGCTGGAGACAACCCCCCACCAAGCCAATACACAAACACATACATCCCATAATAGTTTGCTCCCAAGCAAGACACACAATAGAACAATGGGATGCAGCCACATGGCATTAAACAATCTACAACCCCCCACTCCAATATTAGGCTAAATCCCCCTGTACCCCTAACAGGCACAGGGTGACTTACACATAATAGGGATATGGGGAGCTGAGACAGGGGTCTCCCCATCTCTCCACAGTGTGCTGTGTTCCATGGGCCCCCATCCCCAAAGTGACTCCCGTCACACTAACCCTTCATCTTGCTCACCAACTTTACCCTCACCTAATCCTAGCCGTCAACCTTAAATTAATAGGTAACCACAAAGTAAGCCCTAACTCCTTTACTTTAGTTCCCTATCTAAATTTAACCAAACTGCTAACATTCTACCCCACCCTTATCCCTAAATTGTCACCCTTTCCCTGAGTTTTGAAGTCAATAGGTCAACATAACAGAAAGTCAACTAGATCGGCAAAAGATCACAATGGCAGCATCATATTTGTCAGGGAAGGCTTTCCTATACACAAAATGTCCATGTGCTAAGGACTGTGTGTGCGCGCGCATGCGCACCTGTGTGTTCATGCAGCTGTCGCTAATGCTGGCACCAGACTATTTAAACAAAGCTGCTGCACTGGTTCCTTGCTGCTTGGTCTACAGTGTTCCCCCTGCTACCCATGACCTGTTCCTGTGTTTTACCACCTGTTGGTGACCTGGCCTGCGTCTGACTACTCCTGAACTCAACCTGCGCCGACCCTTCGCTTGACTCTGGAAACCATCTCTGCCTTCCACTAGTTCCTGCTTCCAGTCAGTGACCACCAAGCTCCTTCCAGCCATCTTGCCAGTCCTTTGGAGTACCAGCCTTCATCAGCTGCTTCTGTCATTTGGCTTGACTCCACCGGCCAACTACTTGCACCAACTGCTGGAAGAACCAGCAGGCACTCGTTCCACTCCATGCCCTTGTGCCTTACCTTACCAGGATGACCCAAGCTGGAGGTGTAAGAGGCCTTCCTCATCGCGTCATGCTCCACCACCAGGTATGCGGCAATAAGGAAAGGTTTACGTTCACCTCCAACCTTCATGCCAGGATCTAATCCTAAACACAAGGCTAACCCCAACCCTCAACCAAAAGCCTAACACCTACCTCTAACCCTCCTCTAGGAAATTCTCATAAAATAAGAGATTTAAGTGGACTGATCCTTTAAAAATGCTTTTCATGGACGGATATCATTTCTATCCAGGCGGAAATCACACTGCCATTAAAATAAGTACAACAGTAAATAATAAAAGCAATTTTTAATCTGTTAAAACAGCGAATAGCACATCAAATCAGAGCGAACAATAAATACACAATTACTTTTATGGGCCACTCAAGTCATTTTGCTGTTTCCAACTTATAATCGGGGGGAAGTTAAATTTACTTGAGCAGAAATTCTCCAGTGGAGTCTCATGTAACTGGAGAGCTGCATTTCACAAATCCAATTAAATCATATATTTTTCCTAAATGATTAGAGGTAGGGAAGCTTATTGTAAATCTTCGCTCACACAAAAGCATTAGTAAGGTTGTATATTCTGCATAGCGCAGCCTGAAGAGATGAAGGTGAATAGAGGTTTTCATGCAGGTACAAACCCCGTAATGACACCGAAGAGAGACCTTAAGGTAGAATACCAGCCAGCATTTCATTGTGTCCACATTGGGGACATTTCCCTATACTTCCTGTTCTGGAGACACACTGAGGGGAAAGGGTTTAGTAGTTTGAAGTTCCACTTCAAGGAGACATTGATGATGTTCATCCATCGTGTTTGAAGAGGACCTTGACATCTAACAAGTAACATAGAGGTTTTCATGCAGGTACAAACCCCGTAATGACACCGAAGAGAGACCTTAAGGTAGAACACCAGCCAGCATTTGTGTCCACATTGGGGACATTTCCATATACTTCCTGTTCTGGAGACACACTGAGGGGAAAGGGTTTAGTAGCTGAAGTTCCACTTCAAGGAGACATTGATGATGTTCATCCATCGTGTTTGAAGAGGACCTTGACATCTAACAAGTAACATAGAGGTTTTCATGCCAGGTACAAACCCCTTAATGACACCGAAGAGAGACCTTAAGGTAGAACACCAGCCAGCATTTGTGTCCACATTGGGGTCATTTCCCTATACTTCCTGTTCTGGAGACACACTGAGTGGAAAGGGTTTAGTAGCTGAAGTTCCACTTCAAGGAGACATTGATGATGTTCGTCCATCATGTTCAAAGAGGACCTTGACATCTAACAAGTAATGGGCTGTCCATGGTGTGTCCGTAGGTGGCTGGGTAAGGCCTATACGGGCACGAAACGTTCTACCACATGTCGGGCAGACATATGTGGGAACCACTGTTGCAGCATTTGGAGCTCCGGCTTTGCGGAGTGCTCGCTTGTGCTATGGTTTTTATGTTCTCCTCAAATGTTTGGCAGCCTTGGTGGATCAACGTGCGCCATGTTGATCGATCTTGTACCAGGGTTTCCCAGGAGGTGATGTCAATATCCAGGGACTTGAAGGAGGCTTTCAATGTGCCTTTATATTGCTTCCTTTGTCCCCCATGCAATCGCTTTCCTTGAGACAGCTCACCATAGAGGAGCTTTTTAGGGATGCGGAGGTCTGGCATCCTTGCAACATGGCCTTCCCAGCGTGTCTTGGCTTTCATCAGCAGTTTGTGGACGGATGGCAGGCCTGCTCTGGAGAGGACTTCTGTGTCTGGCATCTTGTCCTGCCAACAGATCCTCAGAAGTCTGTGGAGGCAGGTCATGAGGAAGTGGTTCAATTGCCTAGCATGCCTCCTGTACAGGGACGGACTGACCATTTGGAAACTCGGGCACTGACCGAGGGCTTGGGGTCAGTAGGGGGCCCTATGAGATGCCCCTGGTACCTTTTTCAAAGGCTTTTTTGAGTTTGGGCAAGGACACAGGGGCTTCATGATCCCTTATTGCCCGGGGGCCCCATGAGTTGTCAGTCCACCCCTGCTCCTGTATAAAGTCCAAGTCTCACTGGCATACATCAGGGTAGTTAGCACTACTTCTCGGTAGACTTTGAGCTTTGCGGCAAGGCTTATTCCACGGCGATCCCACACATTGGTCAGTAATCTGCCAAATGCAGAGACATTATGGGTTTATTGGACCCCTGGTGTCACTTCTGGCCCCTATTGAAGCTGACCAAGCACAGATTGTGCTTGGTTAGCTTCTCCCCCAGCCAGTGTGGCTGGGGAATGGCAGCTATGAAACTGAAGGTGATGTAATGCTCCTCAAGGTTCTTTCGCCAAAGGGGAGAGTAACACCCCCAACACCTGCCATGTTCATCCCACAGCAGAGTCTGGATACCTTGTGGGTGAGGGAAGGGGGCAATACCTTTGTGGGTGTAAGTGATTATTTCCAACAGAAAGCCAAGCAGCAAGAAATATTGAAGAGCCGACGCTGCTGAAGATACTGTATACGCCCTATGTCAGTGGCAGTGAAAGGGTTAAAAACCACTTTAATTTCACCTTCCCAACTGACTCCAATGCATTTCGCCAAAACAGTGAAACCTCTACAATCTCACAAACAAAACGAAAATACTCAGATTTGCTTTTCCCTAATTAACAATTGACAGCTGGCATTACAGATCCAATTGTGGGTCAACTAGAAGAAGGGACATTTCCAATGGGGACACCAGTCCTGGTAACAGCTTTGGAGTGATTTCCTCTATATCTCCTGCTGTGACTTTGGGACAGGAAGTGAAGGGAAATCTCCCCAAGGGACACAGATGGCAAAAAAAAATCCTTCTCTTACTCCAAAATGATAAAAAAAAGATGTGCTTTAGTTCTACTTTAACTTCTGCTAATATCTTGATCTAGTTATCTCCATCTGATTTCAGAGCTTCATGAAGAATCCAAGACCCCGGTGTGTGTGCAAACATTAAAGAAAACACCTCCTCCCCAGCCTTGTCACCTCCATGGCGTTGTCTGTCCCAGGATAAAATGCAGGAGGTAACTGGAGGCGAGGTTGGGAGACAAGTGTTATCAGCTAATGGGCTCCGGAGATCTTACATGGAAAGTCGTGGTGAAAGGTTTTAGCGTTATGACAGATTTATCTCTTAGTCTGCTAATAGCGACTGGCAAGGAAACAAGAGGATGATTTAGCTGTGAAGGTAATGCTGAGCTCCTCACTGATATTCAGTTTCCACTAAACTTCATAAAATTTGGATTACGTTGGCCTCAGAAAGCCAGAGATCTCATCGGTAGTAAAATGTTTTAAAGAAATGCCCGTAGCGGGAATAAAGAAAGGGAATAGCGCAGGGCATGCATGACTAGGCCCTGAGTGGTGAAGGAGGAACGGAAAGGGTTAAAGTTAGCTCCAGGGGGTTGGTATTTGATAGTGGGGGATCTGGTTGGCAGAGGTTGAAAGGGTAGGTGGGGTCTGCTGCACCTTAGGGTGGGGGGTTCTGTTGAAGGGGCGTCAGTTGGAGCTGGACGTTAGGAGGGAAAAGAGCTTCCCTCCCACCCTCCCTGTTTTGTTGGGTATTGGGTCCCTCCCGGGGAGAGGGGGGTTATGTTGGTTCATGGGCGGTTGTTGCTCTTTGGAAGCGGTTCTCATCTTGGAAGGTAAAAACAATGGTGTGGGACCCATCGGTGGTATGGGGTGCCCGGGGGACATTCCCAGTTAACCAAGGTTTAACTGGAAGGTGGTGGTACTGCACTGCGGACGGTATGGTTGTCTCCGAGCTGGTTGGTTGCGGCTGGAGGCCTAGTGTATATGGTTGTCCGCAGGTGCATTTCGGATCGTTTGGGGGTGCCTTCGAAGGCCAACAACAATTCTTTGGTTTCTGTTATAAGGAATGGTTGGTGTATTTAAATTGGAGTTGTTAATAAAAGGCCGTGTTGGCCATTTTACTCCAAACGTGGTGTCATGTTTTTTGTAAGTATAATTGGTTAAGGGGGGGGTTGGTACGGATCGGGATTGGTAATGGTGGTAGTGGGAGTGGACAAGCCTATCTCTGGTGCAATAGTCAAGGAAACCCATACCTACCTTATAGAGTGAACTGCCGATGGAATTGTAATGAACAGACCCATAGAGGATTAAGATTTAGATTACTGAAATCAGTATGGCCATGATATTCAAACGTAGACCTCGTCCAGGTATGCCCTATGTGGCCACAGATATAATGCACTCATGATAGTCATGTGTGAAACATAGGAGGGGGGCCACGGGTCAGTGACACAGAAGGAATTCAGGCCACAGGATGACCATGACAGTCCGGTATTTAGAATTTTCAAGAGCAATGGTCAGAACTAGCAAACTACATACTTGGCAATTATTACATAGTCATGGTCAGCTTGGGCCAATGTAAGTAAGTACACTGCTCAAAAAATTTAAAGGAACACTTTTTAATCAGAGTCCGGCATCAAGTCAATGAAACTCCTGGGATATTGATCTGGTCAGGTAAGTAGCAGAGGGGGTTGTTCATCAGTTTCAGCTGCTTTGGTGTTCATGAAATTAACAACAGGTGCCCTAGATGGACAACAATGAGACAACCCCCAAAACAGGAATGGTTTTACAGGTGGAGGCCACTGAGATTTTTTTTCCTTACTCATCTTTTATGACTTTTTTTCGCTAGTTTTGCATTTGGCTGGGGTCAGTGTCACTACTGGTAGCATGAGGCCATACCTGGACCCTACAGAGGTTGCACAGGCAGTCCAACTCCTGCAGGATGGCAGATCAATACGTGCCATTGCCAGAAGGTTTGCTGTGTCTCCCAGCACAGTCTCAAGAGCATGGAGGAGATTCCAGGAGACGGGCAGTTACTCCAGGAGAGCTGGACAGAGCCGTAGAAGGTAATTTACCCATCAGCAGGACCGGTATCTGCTCCTTTGTGCAAGGAGGAACAGGATGAGCCCTGCCAGAGCCCTACAAAATGACCTCCAGCAGGCCACTGGTGTGAATGTCTCTGACCAAACAATCAGAAAAAGTCCTCATAAGGGTGGCCTGAGGACCTGACATCCTCTAGTGGTCCCTGTGCTCACTGCCCGGCACCATAGGGCTGGATTGGCATTTGCCATTGAACCCCAGAATTGGCAGGTCCACCACTGGCACCCAGTGCTTTCCCAGATGAGAGCAGGTTCACCCTGAGCACATGTGACAGACGTGAAAGGGTCTGGAGAAGCCATAGAGATTGTTCTGCTGCCTGTAACATCGTTCAGCATGACCGTCTTGGTGGTGGGTCAGTGATGGTCTGGGGAGGCATATCCATGGAGGGACGCACAGACCTCTACAGGCTAGACAATGGCACCCTGACTGCCATTAGGTATTGGGGTGAAATCCTTGGACCCATTGTCAGACCCTATGCTGGTGCAGTGGGTCCTGGGTTCCTCCTGGTGCAGTGGATCCTGGGTTCCTCCTGGTGCAGTGGGTTCTGGGTTCCTCCTGGTGCAGTGGGTTCTGGGTTCCTCCTGGTGCAGTGGGTCCTGGGTTCCTCCTGGTGCAGTGGGTTCTGGGTTCCTCCTGGTGCAGACAATGCCCGGCCTCATGTGGTGAGAGTATGCAGGCAGTTCCTGGAGGATGAAGGAATTGATACCATTGAATGGCCCCCACGCTCAAGTGACCTAAATCCAATATGCTATTACAGTGATCTCCTCTAGCTTCAGGGTCCTGTGCCTGGCAGCTCCCCCTTATGATGTCATTGGCCAAATATGGACATGATGTGTCCATGTTTGGTCAATGACATCATTGGGTAACCAAGCATCTTCAAACGGAATGTAAGTCAGCTGGAGCCAAGCGATGGAGCGCTCGGGTGTCAGCAAGTGGCATTTCTTTATCGTGCAGGTTGGCAGCCAGCGTTCATGATGGATGTACATGGGGGGGGGGGTGCATTTTTTATTTTTTAAGTAGAGGGCTTGTCAAAAACTGTCTTGCGTTTTTATTCTTACTTGACTTTTTTCTTGGTAAATGAATATGGGTACTATGTACCCCGTGCTTATTCACATGGAGGCATCTGGATCTGGGTGCTCCCTTTTTAAAGGGGGGCTTCCAGATTCTTATAAGTTACCCCCTGAACCCCCCACAACTGTTGGGCCAGGGTTGTGGGGAAGAGGCCCTTGTCCTCCTCAACATGGGGTCAAGGTGCTTTGCCAGGAGGGTGCATTATTTGTTCTTTGTACCTTTACTAGGACCAGGAAGCAGGGCCGGCACTACCACTAGGCAAACTAGGCAGCCGCCCAGGGCACAGCCACGGCCTGGACCGCCGATAGGGCAGTACAGCCAGTCCTGCTGTAACATTAATTATTTTTTCTCTGGGCCCCATCAGTTCACCAAAGGGGCCCAGGAGGTGAGTAGCAGAGAGGGACGCTGGCTAAGCAATGCTGCATTTTGCATCTGATCAGTGGCGGCCGGCCGTGGCTGCTCACAGCCTTTCAATAGCGGAATGATTATCCCTTTCTCTGTTGCGGAGTGCGGAAGGCAAGGCTGTAGCCCGGCAGGGGGGAAGTGACCCAACAGAGAGCTGGCCGAGGGTACAGCCAGCAATGGGAACCCAGTACAGGCAAGCCTACAATTTCTGTTTTCTGAGGCACAGGCAGAGATATAGCCATACGCTGTATACAGACAGACAGAGAGACCTTCTGATAGTTCTTAATTACACTTTTTTTTGACTCATCTTGGCTCTTTTCAGATCTTCTGTGCTCTTCTTAACCCTTTTTGTTTCTTCTCTGCTCTTCTCGTCTCTTCTTGGCTTATCTTAGCTCTTCTCAGCTCTTCTCGTCTCATCTTGGCTCTTCTCGGCTCTTATCGGCTCTTCTCGGCTCTTCTTGTCTCTTCTTAACTCTTTATGTTTCTTCTCTGCTCTTCTCAGCTCATATTGTCTCTCCTCTGATCTTCTCATCTCTTCTTGACTCATCTTGGCGCTTCTCGGCTCTTCTCGTCTCTTCTTAAGTCTTTATGTTTCTTCTCTGCTCTTCTCGTCTCTTCTTGGCTTATCTCAGCTCTTCTCAGCTCTTCTCATCTCTTCTCGTCTCATCTTGGCTCTTCTCGGCTCTTATCGGCTCTTCTCGGCTCTTCTTAACTCTTTATGTTTCTTCTCTGCTCTTCTCAGCTCATATTGTCTCTCCTCTGATCTTCTCATCTCTTCTTGGCGCTTCTCGGCTCTTCTCGTCTCTTCTTAAGTCTTCATGTTTCTTCTCTGCTCTTCTCGTCTCTTCTTGGCTTATCTTAGCTCTTCTCATCTCTTCTCGTCTCATCTTGGCTCTTCTCGGCTCTTATCGGCTCTTCTCGGCTCTTCTTGTCTCTTCTTAACTCTTTATTCTTCTTCTCTGCTCTTCTCAGCTCATATTGTCTCTCCTCTGATCTTCTCATCTCTTCTTGGCTCATCTTGGCGCTTCTCGGCTCTTCTCGTCTCTTCTTAAGTCTTCATGTTTCTTCTCTGCTCTTCTCGTCTCTTCTTGGCTTATCTCAGCTCTTCTCAGCTCTTCTCATCTCTTCTCGTCTCATCTTGGCTCTTCTCGGCTCTTATCGGCTCTTCTCGGCTCTCCTCGGCTCTTCTTAACTCTTTATGTTTCTTCTCTGCTCTTCTCAGCTCATATTGTCTCTCCTCTGATCTTCTCATCTCTTCTTGGCTCATCTTGGCGCTTCTCGGCTCTTCTCGTCTCTTCTTAAGTCTTCATGTTTCTTCTCTGCTCTTCTCGTCTCTTCTTGGCTTATCTTAGCTCTTCTCATCTCTTCTCGTCTCATCTTGGCTCTTCTCGGCTCTTATCGGCTCTTCTCGTCTCTTCTTAACTCTTTATGTTTCTTCTCTGCTCTTCTCAGCTCATATTGTCTCTCCTCTGATCTTCTCATCTCTTCTTGGCTCATCTTGGCGCTTCTCGGCTCTTCTCGTCTCTTCTTAAGTCTTTATGTTTCTTCTCTGCTCTTCTCGTCTCTTCTTGGCTTATCTTAGCTCTTCTCAGCTCTTCTCAGCTCTTCTCATCTCATCTTGGCTCTTCTCGGCTCTTATCGGCTCTTCTCGGCTCTCCTCGTCTCTTCTTAAGTCTTTATGTTTCTTCTCTGCTCTTCTCAGCTCATATTGTCTCTCTTCTGCTCTTCTCGTCTCTTCTTGGCTCTTCTCGGCTCTTCTCTGCTCTTCTCGGCTCTTCTTGGCTCATATTGTCTCTCCTCTGCTCTTCTTGGCTCATCTTGGTTCTTCTCGGCTCTACTCATCTCTCCTTAACTCTTTTTGTTTCTTTTCTGCTCTTCTCAGCTCATATTGTCTCTCCTCTGCTCTTTTCGTCTCTTCTTGGCTCATCTTGGCTCTTTTTTACTCTTCTCGGCTCATCTCTTCTCTGCTGTCCTAACTGTCCTGGTGATTGTTGAACACACTGACTCCACGGGACTGAATATTGACAACCAGCTTTATAGGGAGAAGAAGAAATGACATTGCCCATCGCAACCACATGTTTACATCGGATATGAGAGGAGCAGGGGCTGACCTGCCACTGCAGTATGCAAGTCATTTATAGCTTTTATTTTTTTTTTTCTGCCATTTTATACTCTAAACAGAAAATAAAGCTTTGTTAGTTGAAAAAATAACCTAGCTCCTAACTTTTTTAGCTGGCTCCTAGATTCAAAGCAAATTTTCAAGCCCTGTGCTACGCAAAACCCACAAAAATGGACTGGACACAATTATTGGTACCATCTCAACATTGTAAGAAATAATTGCATTCCAGGTTTGTGACGCTCCTATAATTTGTCATGAAACTCCACTGTATCCCTGACCGGGCGCTGACAATATAGAAATCACACCGACAACCAGGTACAATGGTGAAAAATGGCCTCCACCTTTCTGTTGTCTGTCTCTGTGTGCCACATGGAGCATGGAGAAAAGAAAAAGCCGCAAAGAATTGTCTGAGGATTTGAGAACAAAAATTGTGGAAAGGTTTCAAGTCCATCTCCAGAGATCTTAATGTTCCTGTGTCCACTGTGCGCAACAATGTCAAGAGGTTTATTGCCCATGGCACTGTAGCTAATCTCCTTGAACATGGATGAAAGAGAAAATCTGGTCAAAGATTGCAACGAAGGATTGTTGGAATGGTGGCTAAAGAACCTCCATCAACTTCTAGACAAATTCAAGCTGACTTTCAGGCACCGGGTACAACTGTGTCCGCTCCCACTATACATCACCATCTTAATGAAAAGGGACGCTATGGTAGGAGACCCAGGAGGACCTCACTGCTGACACAGAAATATGGGAGGAGACCCAGGAGGACCCCACTGCTGACACAGAGGTATGGTAGGAGACCCAGGAGGACCCCACTGCTGACACAGAAGTATGGTAGGAGACCCAGGAGGACCCCACTGCTGACACAGAAATATGGTGGGAGACCCAGGAGGACCCCACCACTGACACAGAAATATGGTGGGAGACCCAGGAGGACTCCACCGCTGACACAGAAATATGGTTTTAGACCCAGGAGGACCCCACCGCTGAGACAGAAATATGGTGGGAGACCCAGGAGGACCCCACCGCTGACACAGAAATATGGTGGGAGACCCAGGAGGACCCCACCACTGACACAGAAATATGGGAGGAGACCCAGGAGGACCCCACCGCTGAAACAGAAATATGGTGGGAGACCCAGGAGGACCCCACTGCTGACACAGAAGTATGGTAGGAGACCCAGGAGGACCCCACTGCTGACACAGAAGTATGGTGGGAGACCCAGGAGGACTCCACTGCTGACACAGAAATATGGTGGGAGACCCAGGAGGACCCCACTGCTGACACAGAAGTATGGTAGGAGACCCAGGAGGACCCCACTGCTGACACAGAAGTATGGTAGGAGACCCAGGAGGACCCCACTGCTGACACAGAAGTATGGTAGGAGACCCAGGAGGACCCCACTGCTGACACAGAAGTATGGTAGGAGACCCAGGAGGACCCCACTGCTGACACAGAGACATAAAAAAGCCAGATTGGAGTTTGTCAAAACTTACCTGAGGAAGCCAAAATCCTTTTAGGGGAATGTGCAGTGGACAGGAAAAACAAAATGGTAGCTTTTTGGTAAAGCCCATCATTCTACTGTTTTCAGAAAAAGCAATGAGGCCTTTACAGAAAAGAATCCAGTCCCTCCAGTCACACATGGTGGGGGGTCACAGTCCCTCCAGTCACACATGGTGGGGGGGTCACTGATGGTTTGGGGTTGCTTTGTTGGTTCAGGCACTGGATGTCTTGGCTGTGTGCATGGCATTATGAAATCTGAAGACCACCAAAGAATTCTGGGGTGCAATGTAGGGCCCGGTGTCAGAAAGTTGGGTCTCCAATGTCAGAGGTCATGGGTCTTCCAGCGGGACAATGACCCAAAGCACACGTCAAAAAGCCTCCAAAAACGTTTTTTTTTAGACAAAGCGTTGGAGAGGACTGAACTGGCCAGCAATGAGTCCAGATCTCCATCCCATAGAGCTCCTGTGGAGAGATCTCAGAACATCAGTTGGGAAAAGGAACCTTCCAATCTGAGAGACCCGGAGCAGTTGGAGGAAGAAGAGCGATCCAAAATTCCAGCAGAGAAGTGGAAGAAATTAATTGATGGTTCCAGGAAGCCATTGATTGCACTTATTTGTGCTACCAAATATTAAGTTGAGGGTGCCAATAATTTTGTCCAGTCTATTTTTGGGGGATTTGCGTGGAATGTGTCAGTTTTGGCTTTTTGTTTCTCCACTTTTTTGTGTCACCGATACAAACCAAAGAAATAAACATGAGAACGCAGAAACATTTGTCATGGCAACAATTTTCTGGGTGAAGCGGTGCGTTATCTGACAGAAATGCTGGGGGGGGGGCAGGATTTTTGGCCATGACTGTACAGTAGGTTCCTCCTGCCTGGACAGGCTCCTGAAGTATATGTTGGAAATTTGAAATGTTCATCGTTTCTGGTAGAGATTCAGAAAAAGTAGATGTATTCCCATCACCAGGGGCAGACTGACCATTCCAGCACTCGGGCGCTGCCTGAGGGCCTGGGGTCAGTAGGGGGCCCCATGAAATGCCCCTGTTACCTTTTTTATAGGCTTTTATGGGTGTGCTTTGAATGTTGGCAAGGACACAGGGGCCCAGGGGCGGACTGACAAATCATGGGGCCCCCGGGCAATTGGGGATCATGGGGCCCCTGTGTCCTTGCCCACACTCAAAGCACACCCAAAAAAGCCTATAAAAGGTACCAGGGGCATTTCATGGGGCCCTCTACTGACCCCGGGCCCTCGGGCAGTGCCCGAGTGCTCAAATGGTCAGTTTGCCCCTGCAGGGGCCCCATGATCCCCTATTGCCCGTAGGCCCCATGAGTTGTCAGTCTGCCCCTGCCCATCACCAATATTTCATAGAAGCTTTAGAAAAAGTCATTTTCATAATTTTGTTTAGGCTACAGCTTTCATTAAAATAATCCTGCGGTGGAGGTCCTTGTCCAGGCACTTCCTGTTCTGGGTGACAACGCTCTGTCCTTGCCTCCCATACGTGCTCCTGCGTTGTCACCCTGGCCATGACTATATATATATATATATATTTTTTTTTTTTTTTTTACAAATTGATTCTGAAAGTCCAACTCCCAAAGCAGCCTAGCCAACTTTCAGTAACCAAAGACCCAGCAAACAATACAGACCCCGATCGCGGCTCTTTCTTCTGACACGAGGAAAATGCATTTGTTAGGAAATCTAAATTTTAAAGTCAATGAACAAAGTCAACTTGGCTTTCCATACATAAACTAAAAGCCGCAAACGTCTTCGGTGACTCCCCGCTGTACGTTAGGGCCAATGAAATTTGCATAATTCAAGCCCTCTATTTAGCTAAACCTGATTCCCTTTTCGATGGCAGCCTCCAGAGGGATCGCGGGCTGCTTTCTGGGTTAAGGAACTGTCTATAAACGGCTTAGTGTGGGCCGCGTTCCAGGCTTTTTGGGCAGCGCAAACCTCAGGTCATGTGGTGGAGTATATTTAGCAAGGAATTCCGTGTGTTCCAATCTATCTAAAGAACATTCTGAGGATTTTCAGATGCAGATAGATGTTTATTGAGCTTGGGCCTTCCAGAAGCCTCACTGTCACCTCAAACTAGAACTTTTGGCGTTTCGCTTGACCGCAGCTCAAAGACGCGGAATGACACAAACAAAAGGAATAAGGTGGGAGGAGGAATCTCAGTGCCAACATGAAGGCTACGCGGTCATAATAATCCCACAGGGATTAACAACCATGTTCCTAAATTCATGTTCTGATGTTATGCTATGCTCACCTGGTCTATAAATACCACGCCTTCCTTAAAGGGACCCTCCACCCAAAAAAAAAAAATCAGATATTAGGACGCTAGCAGCAATTGATTGAAATTATGATGCTGGGCTGGATCTGCAGGACCTCAAGATTACGGGACAGTCCCGCGGGATGTGGAACAGTTGGGTGGTGTAAATGCACAGGCAATGTAGGCTCAGGTATTATTAAACCCTACCCCTTTAAGCCCCTCCCACTGTAATTTGGCCACACCCATTTGATGTGGTGTGCTTCTCTGCTCTTATCCTAACCCCTGCCCAATAAACGTGGGTGGTGTCAGTAGGGTGTTCCCAGATTTCATTTTGAATTTCCGGTCCCTCCTGCCCTGGAAGAACCGTTCCTGAGCTTGGCACCTCGGACATGGCCCGAATCTGCAGGACCTCAAGATTACGGGACAGTCCCGAGGGGATCTGGAAGAGTTGGGTGGTGTAAATGCACAGACAATGTAGGCTCAGGTATTATTAAACCCTACCCCTTTAAGCCCCTCCCACTGTGATTTGGCCACACCCATTTGATGTGGTGTGCTTCTCTGCTCTTATCCTAACCCCTGCCCAATAAAAGTGGGTGGTGTCAGTAGGGTGTCCCCAGATTTCATTTTGAATTTCCGGTCCCTCCTGCCCTGGAAGAAACGTTCCTGAGCTTGGCACCTCAGACATGGCCCGAATCTGCAGGACCTCAAGATTACGGGACAGTCCCGGGGGATCTGGAAGAGTTGGGTGGTGTAAATGCACAGGCAATGTAGGCTCAGGATGGGTCACTCTGGAAATGAGGCAGTGAGGATACCTCAGGGCACGCTGGGAGGCTCCACAGGTCAGGACTTCTGGAGCCCTCCCATCCTTCTAGAAACAACAGGAACTTTCTAGAAGAGGGGAGGAGGAGGGGAGAAGGCCTGGATTTGCATGTTTAGGGGAACTTAGCCAATCCCCAGGCAGGGACTCAAACTAGAACTTTTGGTGTTTCACTTGACCGCAGCTGAAAGACGCGGAATGACACAAACAAAAGGAATAAGGTGGGAGGAGGAATCTCAGTGTCAACATGAAGGCTACGCGGTCATAATAATCCCACAGGGATTAACAACCATGTTCCTAAATTCATGTTCTGATGTTATGCTATGCTCACCTGGTCTATAAATACCACGTCTTCCTTAAAGGGGCACTCCACCCGAAAAAAAAAATCTGATATTAGGACGCTGGCAGCAATTGATTGAAATTATGATAATAGGCTGGATCTGCAGGACCTCAAGATTACGGGACAGTCCCGGGGGATGTGGAACAGTTGGGTGGTGTAAATGCACAGGCAATGTAGGCTCAGGTATTAGTAAACCCTACCCCTTTAAGCCCCTCCCACTGTAATTTGGCCACACCCATTTGATGTGGTGTGCTTCTCTGCTCTTATCCTAACCCCTGCCCAATAAAAGTGGGTGGTGTCAGTAGGGTGTCCCCATATTTCATTTTGAATTTCCGGTCCCTCCTGCCGTGAAAGAACCATTCCTGAGCTTGGAACCTCGGAAATGGCCTGAATCTGCAGGACCTCAAGATTACGGGACAGTCCCGTGAAATCTGGAACAGTTGGGTGGTGTAGTTGCACAGGCATGGTCCACTAATTTCTCGATCAGGATACCCACTCCAAGTTCTTGTGAGTAGTGATGAAGTGGCTGAAAGAGGCTGGAGTAGATCCGCAGCACTGAGATTCAAAAAAGGAAATAGTAATTGTAGCACCATCTAGGTAGATAGGATTTTTTTTGGTTAGTCGGAGCCTGGGATGGGTCACCCTGGGAGTGAGGCAGTGAGGTTACCTCAGGTCAGGATGGGAGGCTCTACAGGTCAGGACTTCTGGCACCTCCCACCCTTCTAAAAATGACAGGAACTTCTAGAAGAGGGGTGAAGGAGGGGAGGAGGCCTGGATTTGCATGTTTAGGGGAATTTAGCCAATCCCCAGGCAGGAAGCCTGGCATGGTGACTAGGACAATCCTTAAATGTGAGAGAGCCTGAACAGCAGAGTGGTAGTTGGAGTCGGGTTGAAGATTGACTGAAGGAAGGAGCTGGAGCGAGAAGCCTGGGAGGGGGCCCCAGGGAGGGGGGGCCTACCTACAGGCTGGAACACACAGAAGGATCTCCACTGCCCTACATTCGCCTAGGGAGAACAACCTGTCTGCAGGGAAGGAGCCAGCCTCGTGGAAGGCCTGAAAGCAGACGCAACACACTAAGCTACAGGACAGGACAGTGTGAGAACTTCTACACCCCCTGGGCCACAGAAGGGAAAGGGCGGTCAGGTGCAAGACCCAACTAGTTCTCATCTGGGACTACCCTGCAGTAGACCTTGGGAACCCTTGCAGTAGACCTTGGGAACCCTTGCAGTAGACCTCGGAATCCCTTACAGTAAACCTCGGAAACCCTTGCAGTAGACCTCGGAAACCCTTGCAGTAGATCTTGGAAACCCTTGCAGTAGACCTTGGAAACCCTTACAGTAAACCTTGGAAACCCTTGCAGTAGACCTTGGAAACCCTTGCAGTAGACCTTGGAAACCCTTGCAGTAGACCTTGGAAACCCTTGCAGTAGATCTTGGAAACCCTTGCAGTAGATCTTGGAAACCCTTGCAGTAGACCTTGAAAACCCTTGCAGTAGATCTTGGAAACCTTTGCAGTAGATCTTGGAAACCCTTGCAGTAGCACTTGGAAACCCTTGCAGTTAACCTTGGAAACCCTTGCAGTAGACCTTGGAAACCCTTGCAGTTGACCTTAGAAACCCTTGCAGTAGATCTTGGAAACCCTTGCAGTAGACCTTGGAAACCCTTGCAGTAGACCTTGGAAACCCTTGCAGTTGACCTTGGAAACCCTTGCAGTTGACCTTAGAAACCCTTGCAGTAGATATTGGAAACCCTTGCAGAAAACCTTGGAAACTCTTGCCCAAGAATACCCTCAGGACAGCTTGGAGGATGAGGAGAGGTTAATCTGGGGTCTGAGGAGGTCCACGAAAAGGGGACTCGGTGCTCCTTAATAAGACTGTTGCTGATTTTTAATTGGTCCGCATTTTTTTACAGAAGTCGTCCTCAAGTTTCACAGATTCTTGGGCATCCCATATACCCCTGGACCCCATCCAAGTTGTTAACCTCTTTAATAAAAACAACAAAATCAAGCTCAAGGATTGTTTTACTGATGCTGCGCACAGCTTAGGAGCTTAGGAGGACCCAAAAACTCGGCCCTCAAGAGGGCGGCCTACATAATTCTGTAAAAAAAAAAAAGTCAGTCTACTTGGCGATTCATTTCTCTGCACTCCTCCACTGAATTGAGATTTCAGGGGATAGGCTGTCCAATCTCTGCACAGTTCCTCCTGTTAGTCACTCAGTTAAACTCTAATTAACATCATCATCACTCTTAGAGAACCTCCAGGGACCATGGAAGGTCAGATGAAGCTAATGGCCCTCACACCCTTAGAGAACCTCCAGGGACCATAGAAGGTCAGATGAAGCTAATGGCCCTTACACCCTTAGAGAACCTCCAGGGACCATGGAAGGTCAGATGAAGCTAATGGCCCTCACACCCTTAGAGAACCTCCAGGGACCATGGAAGGTCAGATGAAGCTAATGGCCCTCACACCCTTAGAGAACCTCCAGGGACCATGGAAGGTCAGATGAAGCTAATGGCCCTCACACCCTTAGAGAACCTCCAGGGACCATGGAAGGTCAGATGAAGCTGACGGCCCTCACACCCTTAGAGAACCTCCAGGGACCATGGAAGTTCAGATGAAACTGACGGCCCTCACACTCTTAGAGAACCTCCAGGGACCATGGAAGGTCAGATGAAGCTGACGGCCCTCACTGGCAGCCTGATGACAAGTGTCAGCGGGATATCTCCATAATCAGGGAAGACCAGGAGGATCAAAGGGAAGCGATCGGCTGGCTGGGGAGTCCAGAGACTGTCCCTGGATGTGAAGGACGTCTTCACATTCATTATTTCATATATTGGAAATGTTCACCAAAAATAAAATCTCTGAGGGGCCCATTGATTCTTGTATGTTGCGGCAACGGGGCCAAACCACCTGTTACCACGAGCCACGGCGGGCGACCTGCTCTATGCGTGGTGCGTTGCAGCCAGGGGCGGGCTCTCCATCCGGTGTCAGTAGGGGGCCCCATGAGATGCCCCTGGTACCTTTTGTAGGCTTTTTTGTATGTGGTTTGAGTGTGGGCGAGGACACAGAGGCCCCATGATCCCCTATGGCCCGGGGGCCCCATGAGTCATCAGTCCGCCCTTGGTTACAGCGCCATTCATTGTGAAAGATGGCCGACCCGACGCAGTGTACAGTAGTGGAGTTGCAGTGCACATGAAACGGGTCAGGTGTGGTGCTTTGTCTGTTGAGGAGCAGTGATGACCTATTGGTGAGCAACCCTAACGCAACACGCGTCATGTGCCGCAACGGAACACTTTAGTGGCCATTCACCCTGAAGAATGAGACTAAGGAAATGCCGCCTCCTCCTTCTACAAAGTTACAATGTACAGTCTGATCGCTGGGGGAGGGGGAGACTGAGGAAATGCCTCCTCCTCCATCTACAAAGGTACAATGTACAGTCTGATCACTGGGGGAGGGGAGACTGAGGAAATGCCTCCTCCTCCATCTACAAAGGTACAATGTACAGTCTGATCACTGGGGGAGGGGAGACTGAGGAAATGCCTCCTCCTCCTTCTACAAAAGTTACAATGTACAGTCCGATCACTGGGGGAGGGGAGACTGAGGAAATGCCTCCTCCTCCTTCTACAAAGTTACAATGTACAGTCTGATCACTGGGGGAGGAGACTGAGGAAATGCCTCCTCCTCCTTCTACAAAGTTACAATGTACAGTCTGATCACTGGGGGAGGGGAGACTGAGGAAATGCCTCCTCCCTTCTACAAAGTTACAATGTACAGTCCGATCACTGGGGGAGGAGACTGAGGAAATGCCTCCTCCTCCTTCTACAAAGGAACAATGTACGGTCCGATCACTGGGGGAGGGGGGACTGAGGAAATGACTCCTCCTCCTTCTACAAAGTTACAATGTACAGTCTGATCCCCGGGGGAGGGGAGACTGAGGAAATGCCTCCTCCTCCTTCTACAAAGTTACAATTTACAGTCTGATCGCTGGGGGAGGGGAGACTGAGGAAATGACTCCTCCCCCTTGCAGAAACGCACAGCAGTCCATTTAAGCTGGCCTTATATTGGGTGGAAATTCGACCAATTGTTTGTCCGAAAATCGGACCTAAGAATAATCGGTCGATTTTTGCTCTGTTAGTGAGGTCAATGGCACCAGCCGATTTTCATGGCTCCTCCCCTTTTCGGTGATTGGGCGTGTTGGAAAATTTGTGAAAAATGAACAATTTTCGACTCAATGACGGTCAAATCGTAGGATCCTGTTTTTCTGAAAAAAATCTGCACCATGAGCCGTGACCTGGAAGGAGCAGAAGTTTCGCCTGTTATATGGGGGGAACTTTATGACTCGTTCGGCCGATTTTCGAAATCGTTGATGGCGCCATCAGATTACTGAGCGAATAACGTTTTTGATTTTCGGATGAAAAATCGTTCGGCATTTGAACCATGTATGGCCGCCATCATGGTGGGAAATTCGAACGAAAGTTCTTAGAAAAGATTTTCGAAACAAAATTCGATCTATGTATGGCCGGCTGTAGGCTAGCCATACATGGGTCAATTTCAGAACGATTTTCGTACGAAAATTGGACCTAAGAGTAATCAATTCGAAATCATCAGCACCATCGGATTACTGAGCAATCGGCGTTTCTGATTTTTGGACGAAAAATCGTTCGGCATTCGAACCGTGTATGGTCTGCATCATGGTGCGAAATTCGAACGAAAGTTCTTAGAAAAGATTTTCGAAACAAAATTCGATCTATGTATGGCTGGCCATAGATGGGTCGATTTCCGAACGATTTTTGTACGAAAATTGGACCTAAGAATAATCGGCTGATTTTTGCTCTGTTAGTGGGGCAACGGCATCAGGCAATCGATTTTTGTGGTTCCTTCCCTTTTCGTTTATCGGGCATGCTAAAAAAATCTCGCACGATCCTCCCATCATCGATTCGAAATTCGTTCGTTTTTTCAAAAAATTTCCAACATGCCCAATCACTCATATTCGATAGTCTCACAAAAATCGGTCGTTTCTACGACCCACTAATGGTGCGAAATTCAAACAAAAATTCTTAGAAATGATTTTTCGAAAGAAAACTCGACCCATGTATGACCGGCTTTATGCAGGCCATAGATGGGTCGAACATTGGCACGATTTTTTGAACGATAAACGGGGAAAACGGTTGTTCGTTCGGCCGATGTTTCCACCAACAAGTAAAAAAATCGGCTGACTAAATCATAAAGTTCGCCCCATAACTTCTGTCCCTTGCGGGTCACGGCTCATGCGCAGATTTTTTTATCATTGAAACGATCGGCCGATTTTGCCATCATTGCCGGGAAAATCAGCCGATCGTCCAAATCGGCTGCAAATTTTCCAACATGACTGATTATCTCAAAAAGCAAAAAACCCGAAAAACGGCCGACCAATTAACCCACTAACAGTGCGAAAACCGGACGATTTTTTTTTCAGACGAAAAATCGGCTGATTTTTGAACCGTCTATGGCCGGCATTAGGCCAGCCATACACGGGTCGATTTCTGATTGAAATTTCCTTGCGATGTGAAAAGTTCGTCCTGATGGGAGGCGATGGTGAGTTGATCATTTTTGATGAACGAACGTTCGGTCGGTGCGGCGGGGGAAGGGTTAATCTTCGGTGTTGATGACGTCATAGCGCTAGACGCAGGGCTCGGGGATTAAATGCATAAAAAAAAAAGGAGGAGGAATAACAAAACGAAGCGAAGTGTTCCTGACGTGAGGAAAATTTCTCGGCGGTTTGGGCTGTTCCAGATGCCGGGATCGGCCAAGATGTAATATAAGTCGATGTTGACGGGTCGAGTTTTTTCTGCAGATGACATATTGCAGCGAAGCTGAAGTATTTGTTTGGTTAAGCTTACGGTAACTTGCTAAGTTTTCTTTTCTGAAATTATGATGTCCCTCCCTACGATCGACCTCCCTACGATCGACCACGGCGCTTAACCCCTCCACCGCCGCCGGGGCAGCCGTCTCCTTCACATGCGTGTAAGAGGTGATATCCAAAAGCAGATCCAAACCCGATCCAAACCCGATCCAGACCCGATCCAAACCCGAACCAAACCCGATCCAAACCCGATCCAAACCCGAAACAAACCTGATCCAAACCCGATCCATACCCGATCCAATCCTGATCCAAACCCGATCCAAACCCGATCCAAACCCGATCCAAACCTAATCCAAACCCGAACCAAGCTCGATCCAAACCTGATCCAACCCGATCCAATCCCTATCCATACCCGATCCAATCCTGATCCAAACCCGATCCAAACCCAATCCAAACCCGAACCAAGCTCGATCCAAACCCGATCCAACCCGATCCAAACCCGATCCAAACCCAATCCAAACCTAATCCAAACCCGAACCAAGCTCGATCCAAACCCGATCCAATCCCTATCCATACCCCGATCCAATCCTGATCCAAACCCAAACCAAACTTGATCCAAACCCGATCGAAACCCGAACCAAACCCCATCCAAACCCGATCGATGAAATCTCGAAGGATCTCAGATTCACACCGAGTGTTTTGCGAACGCAACTTTTTTTTTCTTTGCGTGTTTATGTGCTGCTCACACATTTCAGTAGACTGCTCTGCACGCCGCCGACACGCCAAAGTAGTTCACGTACGCTCTGCATATTATGAAATTATGATGTTCTCCCTACGATCGACCACGGCGCTTAACCCTTCCACCAACGCCGGGGAAGCTGTTTCCTTCACATGTGTGTAAGAGAAGACATCCAAAATCAGATCCAAACCCGAACCAAACCAGATCCAAACCCGAACCAAACCAGATCCAAACCCGATCCAAACCCGAACCAAACCCCATCCAAACCTGATCCAAACCCGAACCAAACCCGAACCAAACCCCATCCAAACCCCATCCAAACCCCATCCAAACCCTAACCAAACCCCATCCAAACCCCATCCAAACCCTAACCAAACCCCATCCAAACCCTAACCAAACCCCATCCAAACCCCATCCAAACCCGATCAATGAAATCTCGAAGGATCTCAGATTCACACCGAGCGTTTCGCGAACGCAACTTTTTTTTTCTTTGCGTGTTTATGTGCTGCTCACACGTTTTCAGTAGGCTGTTCTACATGCCGCCGACACGCCAAAGTAGTTCACGTGCGCTCTGCGGGCGCTGAGCTTACACACTGCGTGTGAATGGAAGCTGAAATGCGACGTGAGATTTTTTATGCGTGAACGCTACAGAAACGCAGTCCAGATGCATTCCGGATGCATTTCCACATGCGCATTTTTGGCGTGTTTTTTGATGTGGTCCAGTTCATTTTTTCCCCTCTTTTATTCTTCAATTTAAATAGGGACATGGGCATTCTAGTGGATTTTTGGTGCGTTTTTGATGCATTTTTGATACATTCCAGTGCGTTTTTTTTCCCCTCTCTTATTCTTCGAATAGGGACATGTGCATTCCAGTGAGTTTTGATGCATTCCAGTGCGTTTTTTATGCATTTTTGATGCATTCCAGTATGTTTTTGATGCGTTTTTATGCATTCAAATGCGTTTTTGATACATTCCAGTGTGTTTTTTTTCCCTCTCTTATTCTTCAATCAAATAGAATGTGCATTCCAGTGCGTTTTTTGATGCAAATTTGATACCAGTGCGTTTTTGATGCATTTTTGATACCAGTGCGTTTTTTCCCCCTCTTTTATTCTTCAATTTAAATAGGGACATGGGCATTCTAGTGGATTTTTTGGGGCGTTTTTGATGCGTTTTTGATACATTCCAGTGCGTTTTTTATGCATTTTTGATACATTCCAGTGCATTTTTAATGCGTTTTTGATGCATTCCAGTTCATTTTTTCCCCTCTTTTATTCTTCAATTTAAATAGGGACATGTGCATTACAGTGCATTTTTTATGCATTTTTGATGCATTCCAGTACATTTTTGATGTGTTTTTATGCATTTTAGTGCGTTTTTTTTTTTCCCCTCTCTTATTCTTCAATCAAATAGGGACATGTGCATTCAAGCGCATTTTTGATATGTTTTTGATGCATTCCAGTGTGTTTTTGATGCATTTTTGATACCAGTGCATTTTTGATGCATTTTTGATACCAGTGCGTTTTTTCCCCTCTTTTATTCTTCAATTTAAATAGGGACATGCGCATTCTAGTTCATTTTTTGATGTGTTTTTATGCATTCCAGTGTGTTTGTTTCCCCTCTCTTATTCTTCAATCAAATAGGGACATGTGCATTCCAGTGCGTTTTGGATGCGTTTTGGTGCTTTACATTGCATTTTTTATGAGATTTGGTGCGTTCCAGTTCCTTTTTGATGCATGTTACCGCGTTCCAGTACAGTTCTGTGCAGAAAAAACGCAGCCTGTTCTACTTTTTTTCTGCAACCGGAATGCACTGCAACTGCAAGCCCCAATGTGAACTATGACACTGACAACCCTATCACCGACTTTCTCTGCGTTTTGGATGCAGAAAAAAAAGCAACTGAAACGCATGGAGTGTGTGCACCGGCCCTATAGGCAGCCTTACGTGTTCACATCACTTTGAAAGTTGGTTTCAGGCTTTTAAAATCTGCAGCTTTCTATGCCATGATCCCCGGAGATCCCGCCATGAAGGTCCTTGTCCGGGCATTTCTGCGACAATCGCTCCCCTGCACTGACCACACCGGTCAGATCTACTTCAGGGTTTTAGGAACTTTCTATTTGGGAATCATCTAAAATGTATTAGTGTGCCAATCACGTTCCTCCACCCCAACCTGGCTCCTCCATGTCTTTATGGACCTTGCTGCACTGGGGGGCAGTCATGTTGGGACAGGAAGGGGCATCCCCAAACTCCTCCCACAAAGTTGGGAGCATGAAATTGTCCAAAATGTCGCCTTAAGAGTTCCCTTCACTGGAACTAGAGGGCCAAGCCCAACCCCTGAAAACCACCCCCACATCATAATCTCCCCTCCACCAAACTTTACACTTGGCACAATGCAGTCAGGCAAGTACCATTCTCCTGGCAACCGCCAAACCCAGACACGTCCATCGGATTGCCAGACAGAGAAGCGTGATTGGTCACTCCAGAGAACACATCTCCTCTGCTCTAGAGTCCAGTGGCAGCATGCTTTACACCACGGCATCCGACGCTTTGCATTGCACTTGGAGATGGAAGGCTTGGATGCAGCTGCTCGGCCATGGAAACCCATTCCATGAAGCTCTCTACGCACTGTTGTTGGGCTCATCTGAAGGTCACACCAAGTTTGGAGGTCTTTAGCTATTGACTCTGCAGACAGTTGGTGACTTCTGCGCACTGTGCGCTTCAGCATGCGCTGACCCCGCCCTGTCATGTGACGTGGCCTACCACTTGGTGGCTGAGTGGCTGTTGTTCCCAGTTGCTTCCACTTTGTTATAATCCCACTAACAGTTGAGCGTGGAATATTTAGTAGCCAGGAAATGTCACGGATGGACTTATTGCCCAGGTGGCCACCTATCACGGGACCACGCTTGGAGTCACTGAGCTCCTGAGAGCGACCCATTCTTTCACCAATGTTTGTAGAAGCCGTCTGCATGCCTAGGGGCTTGATTGTATACACCTGTGTCCATGGAGGGGATTGGAACACCTGAATCACATGATATGGAGGGGATTGGAGCACCTGAATCACATGATATGGAGGGGATTGGAACACCTGAATCACATGATTGGGAGGGGATTGGAACACCTGAACCACATGATTGGGAGGGGATTGGAACACCTGAATCACATGATTTGGAGGGGATTGGAACACCTGAATCACATCATATGGAGGGGATTGGAACACCTGAATCACATGATTTGGAGGGCGGGGCCAATACTTTTGGCAATATAATGTATATATATATATATAAAAAAAAAAAAATTTCTATTCGTGTATGGCACATTTTTTTGGTGAAGTCCAGTGATTTATTATTGGAGGGTTCCCAGCCTCCAATATAGTGTGTGTGCGTATATATATACATTATATTGCCAAAAGTATTGGCCTCGCCCTCCCAATCATGTGATTCAGGTGTTCCAATCCCCTCCATGTACATATGTACATGTATATACTGTGAGTGTGTATATATATACATACATATATATATATATATATACACACACACATATATATATACACACAGTATATGCACAGTAGATATATACATATATACACACTCACAGTATATACATATACATTTTTTAAACTAAAGAATATACTCACTTTGTAAATGTATATATATATATATATATAAAATGCAAAAATTGCTACATTTATTATTAGTTTTACAAAATGACTATATCTTTATTTTCTTTAAAAAATTATATATATATATTGCAAACATTGCTACATTTATTTTTAAATGTTTTACAAGATGACTATATTTTTATATATATATACACAAACACTCACAGTATATACATATACATTTTTTAAGAAATAAAAGATATAGCGATCCTGTAAAACACATGCAGCCATGTTTGGGGTGATCAGACGGGTTAGATGGAGGTTCTCCTTTAAATGTTGCCTGGCTCGGCCCGTACAGACTGAACATTGTATACCTGGCGCTCCCCTCCGCCTGGCGCTCCCTCCGCCGTTCACCTTTTGCTGAGTTTATTTAACGTGTCTTATTTTTCCTTCTCCTTCGGGGTGGGGAGGTTTTATGTTTCCAGGACGGCAGGCTGACTGTAGCCGCGTGGTTTTGCACCCTCTGACACCGCGCAGTCAGTAAGAACCGCGACACTGAACAGAACTCGGTGTACTCGCGCCGCCACTTCTGCGTAATATTTTTTCGCTCGGTTACCTGGGCCCCACCCTAGAGCGGCGCGCTCAGTCCCGGGGTGTCTGTGACGAGGCTCGGCTGTGTTTATTTGTGAAGACGGATGGGCTCCGCCATCTATTTCCGTCCTGATTTAACCCCCTTATCTCGGGGGGGGCGATAGGCAGGGTCGCGTCCTAAATGTCAAATCTCATTTTCTCGCCTCTGCCGGCTGATAGCAGCTTCTGAGCTCTACAAGGGAACTAGGATGGATTTCCAGCAAGGATCCATTTGGAGTTGAAATGTTTACCAAAAAGATATTTTTCGCCAGAATTGTCACAATTTAATTTAGAGAAAATTGGGCAGAAACCCCAAATGGCCTCCCTGGTCTCTGGCTCTGTGAGTTGCCCAGGGGTGAGCACTTCTGGATACCCCATAGTTATTTATTTCAGGTACTTATATAGTTCTGTCAATGTACGCAGCGCTTTACATATATATTGTACATTCACATCAGTCCCCGCCCCTGAGGAGCATACAATCTAAGGTCCCTGACTTGCATCTATACATTCCCATCAGTCCCCGCCCCTGAGGAGCGTACAATCTAAGGTCCCTGACTTACACCTATACATTCCCATCAGTCCCCGCCCCTGAGGAGCGTACAATCTAAGGTCTCTGACTTACACCTATACATTCCCATCAGTCCCCGCCCCTGAGGAGCGTACAATCTAAGGTCCCTGACTTACACCTATACATTCCCATCAGTCCCCGCCCCTGAGGAGCGTACAATCTAAGGTCCCTGACTTACATTTATACATTCCCATCAGTCCCCGATCCTGAGGAGCGTACAATCTAAGGTCCCTGACTTACATCTATACATTCACATCAGTCCCCGCCCCTGAGGAGCGTACAATCTAAGGTCCCTGACTTACATCTATACATTCACATCAGTCCCCGCCCCTGAGGAGCGTACAATCTAAGGTCCCTAACTCACATTCATGCATACACATACTAGGACCAATTTAGACAGGAGCCAATTCACCTACCAGCATGTCTTTGGAGTGTGGGAGGAAATTGGAGTAATCCCACGCAGGCACAGGGAGAACATGCAAACTCCAGGCAGGGGGTGCTGTGGTTGGGATTTGAACCAACGACCCCAGTACTGCCAGGTGGAAGTGCTCACCATTTAGCCACTGTGCTGCCCATATTTATTTCGCCCATTGTGGCTTGTACTACCATTAGGGTGCCCAGCGGACTTACCCTTCATCCATAATTGTAGCTCAGGTTGGACTTGGGAGGTGTGTAAAAAGTGGGGGGTCTAGATGGGGCCTTTGGGGAAGGGGGGGTTGCCTCAGCTCTCATGGCGGGGGCAGCCTGTTCTGAGGGTTTGGGGTGTCGCTGGAGTATTGGGAGGTGGTTGTGTGGGAGGGTTGGGACTGGCTGGGAGGGGGTGCAGGACTTGCCATGCTTATTGTTTTTTGATGTTCATACAATAAATTTAGATTTTTTAAGTGGTAACTGTTCAGATGTTTGTTTTTCTTTACATTCTTTTCTTTTTTTGCACCCATATAAGCTCCCTCCACAGGCAGCTTCACTCTCCAATAAGACACGGCACTTTAATGCAACATAGCTTTGCTTGTTAAAATATAGTACATGGGATGTTCACCAGTCATATGAAGGGTAAGGAGACAATAACCTTCTAAGCCTCATTCCCTCTACGAAGGCTGGAAACTAACTGAAGAAACATGGAGAAGAAGGGAGGGATCTATCAGGGACTAAACTAACTAGCGCCAACATACAGGTAAACTGGATTGTACCATTTCAGAAATACAGTAATAACCCACATGGAAGGAAAATATATTCTGAAATATATTTTAAAAATATTCTTCCCAAATATATTGACATACTGTATATTTGAAATGCTACAATGTTAGCCGTATTCAATATGGGGTGGAGGAACGTGACTCCTGACCTCAACCCCATAGAACACCATTGGGATGGATTAGCCAGGCCTCCTCCCCCGACATCGGTACCTGACCTGACAAATGTGCTTCTGGAAGAATGGTCCAACCTTCCCATAGACACCCTCCTAAACCTTGTGGACGGCCTTCCCAGAAGAGTTGAAGCTGTTATAGCTGCAAAGGGCGGGGCCAACTCAATATTGAACCCTACGGACTAAGACTGGTGGGCCATTAAAGGTCATGTGTGTGGAAAGGCCCAATACTTGGGGCAATATAGTGTAGGCAAAGACCTGCCTGCTCACAGTCTTCTACGGCATGTAGACTGAGTTGCGCATGCGCAGCTCAGCTTCCGTCCCCGGCACTGTCCCTGTGTGCTGGGATGACTGCACATGCGCAAAAGTTGCGCCATCCTGCGCTGGCCAACGAAGATATCAGAAGACCAGCAGCTTTGAAGAAGATGCAGACACTGACAAGGGGCTTGAACCGTTAGCGTAACGGAACCGACCCAGACTGCGCTTGGGTACTTCTGTTAGAATACCGCTTCCCCATCCGAACACCGACAACAGACACCACAGCCGACCATACAAGACTAGACGACACCAGTCTGGAAGTAAACCAGGAGGTAGACTAGTTGATTTGAACACAGATACAAGATATATACACTTAGGGGACAACCCCCCCTCCCTGTATAATGACACTGGGCGGGGCAACCTACATTTAGTAACAAGAGACACACAGGTATTCAAACTTCACACCAGCAGACAGTCCCATCAGGAGGGAGGGCTGCTGGAGACACCCCCCCACTAAGCTAATACACATAAACACATACATCCCATAATAGAACAATGGGATGCAGCCACATACAGTAACATCAAACAATCAACAACCCCACACCCCAATATTAGAACAGATCACCCTGTACCCCTAACAGGCACAGGGTGACTTACATATAAGAGGGATATGGGGAGCTGAGACAGTTGTCTCCCCACCTCTCCAAAGTCAGCTGGGTTCCATGGGCCCCCCCACCCAAAGTGATTACCGTTAGGGAAGAGGTAAGTTTAGATCTGCTTTACCACTCTGTGATGGCGTTGGCTGGCCCTTTAAGTTGGCAGTGATGCCAGAGTCTAGTAGGAGAGGCTCATGATCATGTGGCACTGTAATTGGCTGGACGGTAATGACATCATCAGGAGTCCGCCCTACAGTAACATCAAACAATCAACATCCCCCCACCCCAATATTAGGACAGATCACCCTGTACCCCTAACAGGCACAGGGTGACTTACATATATTAGGGATATGGGGAGCTGAGACAGGGGTCTCCCCCCACCTCTCCAAAGTGAGCTGTGTTCCATGGGCCCCCCACCCAAAGGGACTCCCGTTAGGGAAGAGGTAAGTTTAGATCTGCTTTACCACTTTGTGAGGGCGTTGGGTGGCCCTTTGAGTTGGCAGTGATGCCAGAGCCTAGTAGGAGAGGCTCACGATCACGTGGCACGGTAATTGGCCGGACAATGATGACATCATCAGGAGCCCGCCCTACAGTAACATCAAACAATCAACAACCCCCACCCCAATATTAGGACAGATCACCCTGTACCCCTAACAGGCACAGGGTGACTTACATATATTAGGGATATGGGGAGCTGAGACAGGGGTCTCCCCACCTCTCCTAAGTCAGCTGTTTTCCATGGGCCCCCCACCCAAAGTGACTCCCGTTAGGGAAGAGGTAAGGTTAGATCTGCTTTACCACTCTGTGATGGCGTTGGCTGGCCCTTTGAGTTGGCAGTGATGCCAGAGTCTAGTAGGAGAGGCTCACGATCATGTGGCACTGTAATTGGCCGGACGGTGATGACATCATCAGGAGCCCGCCCTACAGGTTCCTGACCGTTCGTAGTTGATAGAATGTGAGCAGCTTGGTCACAGTATTTAGGGCACCCATTGATCGCCGCGCCAGTGGTGTATTTAGGTTTTGTGCTGTCCTAGGCAACATGAAAATTGCCTGCCCCCATGGACACCGACCAACACCCCCCTTCCCCCCCCCACCTGGGAGAGCCTTCCACTACCCCCTCCTGGCGATAGAGAGAGAAGACACTCATCTTCACAGCTCCGGACATCCCCGGGAACGAGAGTCAGGCTCTACATACACCATCAAGCAGCCCGCAGCCTCTCTCGGATCCCACCTGATTCCCATGGCTTGCATGTCCCTTCTTTCATCCCTTCTTCTGGGGGTAGGTGCTGCCCCCCTGAAAAATGCCGCCCTAGGCAAGTGCCTTGTTTGCCTTGTGGTAAATACACCCCAGAGCAACACAACCATGCATATATGCAGTGCATGAGCATCAAGCCCCACCCACATACATGCGTGTGGCTACCAAAAAGTATATAGCGTGAGACACGATGGAAAACATTTTGGGTGTACACCCACCTTATGGCCGGAGGCTTTTTTCATGGGTGACCGGTCCCCTTTAATAGTCCCGTTCAGATATTAAACGTCCCTATTGGTCCTCCATAACCCCCGAATATATTGGCGATGACGGCCGAACAAACTAATTAGGTTTTAGCAGACAGTCGCATTTCCTGACAGCCTGAGAGATGGGCGCTATCAGTCAGCCGCCTCTGTGGGACGCGCACAAAGTCACCGCGTCGGACGGATCGCGGCAGGCACGTTCCGTATTGCCTGTACAGAGGAAATGAGGTGAACGCAGAGTCCCCCGGGGGGGTCGGAGCTCACAGAACAAACATTTCACAAAGTTCATCATTAACATAAAAATTGTTGTATTTCCAATAATTCATCTGATCAGTTTCATCAAAACTCTGGCGGCTGAGCGGCAGGAAACGTTGGCGGGCCAAAAGCAGCAAACTATTCATCCAGATACATACAACGAGCCTCTGGCTGACACGCAGGCATGCCGGGACGCTGCAGCCGAGTTCTACGGGGTGCCGGGTCTGGGAGCCATCGTCCGCACGGGGAAACTGCGGGAAGGGGAAAAGGCCCAGAGCAACCAAACCGGAGCTGCACATAGGGTCTAGTGTGTGGTGCTCACATTTCTTGATATTGGGGGCCTCAAGTGCGGCCCTCAACATCACTAAAGGGCCACACATTAAATTAAAGTGAACATTCGCTGTCATACACAACAGACACACAACAGGATGGAGTCAAAAACAATCAGCATGATACAGGAGATGGTCAGAGACTGCAGACATAGTACAGGAGATGGTCAGAGACTGCGGACATAGTACAGGAGATGGTCAGAGACTGCAGACATAGTACAGAAGATGGTCAGAGACTGCAGACATAGTACAGAAGATGGTCAGAGACTGCAGACATAGTACAGGAGATGGTCAGAGACTGCAGACATATTACAGGAGATGGTCAGAGACTGCGGACATAGTACAGAAGATGGTCAGAGACTGCAGACATAGTACAGGAGATGGTCAGAGACTGCAGACATACTACAGGAGATGGTCAGAGACTGACGACATAGTACAGGAGATGGTCAGAGACTGCAGACACAGTACAGGAGATGGTCAAAGACTGCAGACATACTACAGGAGATGGTCAGAGACTGCAGACGTACTACAGAGAAGATCAGAGACTGCAGACATAGTACAGGAGATGGTCAGAGACTGCAGACATAGTACAGGAGACGGTCAGAGACTGCAGATATACTACAGGAGACGGTCAGAGACTGCAGATGTACTACAAGAGACGGTCAGAGACTGCAGACGTACTACAGGAGACGGTAAGAGACTGCAGACGTATTACAGGAGACGGTAAGAGACTGCAGACGTACTACAGGAGACGGTAAGAGACTGCAGACGTACTACAGGAGACGGTCATAGACTGCAGATGTACTACAGAAGACGGTCAGAGACTGCAGACGTACTACAGGAGACGGTCAGAGACTGCAGACGTACTACAGGAGACGGTCAGAGACTGCAGACGTACTACAGGAGACGGTCAGAGACTGCAGACGTACTACAGGAGACGGTAAGAGACTGCAGACGTACTACAGGAGATGGTCAGAGACTGCAGACATAGTACAGGAGATGGTCAGAGACTGCAGACATAGTACAGGGATGGTCAGAGACTGCAGACATAGCACAGGAGACGGTCAGAGACTGTATACATGATACAGGAGATGGTCAGAGACTGCAGGCATAGTACAGGAGATGGTCAGAGACTGCAGGCATAGTACAGGAGATGGTCAGAGACTGCAGACATAGTACAGGAGATGGTCAGAGACTGCAGACATAGTACAGGAGATGGTCAGAGACTGCAGACATACTACAGGAGATGGTCAGAGACTGCAGACATAGTACAGGAGACGGTCAGAGACTGCAGACATAGTACAGGAGATGGTCAGAGACTGTATACATGATACAGGAGATGGTCAGAGACTGCAGACATAGTACAGGAGATGGTCAGAGACTGCAGACATACTAAAGGAGATGGTCGGGGACTATGGACATGCTTCAGGAGACGGTCATAGACTGAAGACATTACATGGGACTGCTAGAAATCACTGCTATTAAAAGGCAATAGGGAAACAGAACAGTGTCTGCAGGGAGACAGAGAGCCACACTGGTACAAAAGGGCCCCAGGTTGGGCACCAGGGGTCTAGGGTGTAATGGGTAACTAAGGCTTGAGAGGTTCAGTCCCGAAGAGTCGCCAGGAGTTTCTGGATTAGCTCGTGGTGTCCACTGGAAAAGCAAAGATGGAGGTGGGAGAGCCCTTATAGTGGAGTAAATTGCCTCAGATAAGTTAAATTGCTTCAAAAAGGTAAAAAACATGAAGAGAAGATCCAAAGTAGGAAGGGGGGGGGAATACAAAACAAAATGAATTTTTTTCCGGCCTTGTTTACACTTGCTTCAAAATGTAGCATTGGCCTGTCAATCAAAGCCCCTCTCACTAAATACCATGGTCCCCTTACAGTCCTGTTCACACGCAGCGTTTGCTTTGCTTCAAAAATGATGTCACTTTCTTGGTGCTTCGAAGTGTCTCCATGCTCCATAGAAGTCTATGACAACGCTCCCTAACAGTTCCCGCAGCTTCTGAGGGGCTTTTATTCAGCTTTAGATTCGCTTTGCTTTGGAGGTATTACAGGTATGAGAGATCCCAGGATGCACTGGGAGACCAACAAGTGAACTGGAAAGATGTCAGGAGCAGTCACTTCTGGTTCATGTGTATATATTCTGGGAGTGTCTGGTGCAGGCGTCACATCTGGTGTGTAGCACGGACAAACGGGAAGGTGACGGGGGTTCAGGGCGGAGCGAAAAACTGGCAGGTGGCACACGTGGTGCGCAACATGGATGAGGATAGCAGAAAGTGAGCATGGACTGGAGAGAGTGGAATGAACGGCAGAGGATCAGCAGAGCTGGGGGACCGGAGCAGGAGAAACTAGCAGATGTCACATGTGGTGAGCTGCGTGGGAGCAATATGGCGGGAGGTGAGCAGGGACTGGAGAGAGAGGAGGATCAGCAAACCAGAGGATCTGCAGAGCTGAGGGTTGCTACTGAGTGGGGGATCAGGAGAGCTGAGGATTACTACTGAGTGGGGGATCATGAGAGCTTGGGGTACTATTGAGTGGGGGATCAACAGAGCTGAGGGTTACTACTGAGTAGGGGATCAGCAGAGCTGAAGTCTACTACTGAGTGGGGGATCAGCAGAGCTGGGGTTAACTAGTGAGAGGAGGATCAGAAAATCTGAGGGTTACTGCTGAGCTGGAGATCAGCAGAGCTGAAGTATACTGCTAAGTGGGGGATCAGCAGAGCTGGAGTTTACTACTGAGTGGGGGATCAGCAGACCTGGGGGTTACTAATGAGCAGGAGATCAGCAGAGCTGAAGTTTACTATTAAATGGGGGATCAGCAGAGTTGGGGGTTGCTGAGCGGAGGATCAGCAGAGCTGGAGTTTACTACTGCATGGGGGATTAGCAGAATTTAGTGTTACTACTGAGCAGGGGATCAGCAGAGCTGAGGGATACTATTGAGTGGGGGATCAGCAGAGCTGGGGGTAACTACTGAGAGGGGGATCAGCAGAGCTCAAGTTTCTACTGAGTGGGGGATCAGGAGACCCGGAGGTTACTACTGAGCAAGAGATCAGCAGATATAAAGTTTACAACTTAGTGGGGGACCAGCAGAGCTGGGGGTTACTACTGAGCGGGGTATCAACAGAACTGGGGGTTACTACTGAGTGAGGGATCAATGGAGCTGGGGGTTACTACTGAGAGGGGGATCAGCAGATCTGGGGGTAACTAGTAAGAGGGGGGATCAGCAGACCCTGGAGTTACTACTGAGTGGGAGATCAGCAGACCTGCGAGTTACTACTGAGCAGGGGATCAGCAGAGCTGGGGGTTACTATTGAGTGGGGGATCAGCAGAGCTGGGGGTTACTACTGAGTGGGGGATCAGCAGAGCTGGGGGTTACTACTGAGCGGGGGGATCAGCAGAGCTGGGGGTTACTACTGAGCGGGGGATCAGCAGAGCTGGGGGTTACTATTGAGTGGGGGATCAGCAGAGCTGGGGGTTACTACTGAGCGGAGGATCAGCAGAGCTGGGGGTTACTATTCAGTGGGGGATCAGCAGAGCTGGGGTTACAACTGAGCGGGGGATCAGCAGAGCTGGGGGTTACTATTGAGTGGGGGATCAGCAGAGCTGGGGGGTTTACTATTGAGAGGGGGATCAGCAGAGCTGGGGGTTACTACTGAGTGGGGAATCAGCAGAACTGGGGTTTACTACTGAGCGGGGATCAGCAGAGCTGGGCGTTACTACTAAGCGGGGGGGATCACCAGAGCTGGGGGTTACTATTGAGTGGGGGATCAGCAGAGCTGGGGGTTACTACTGAGTGGGGGATCAGCAGAGCTGGGGGTTACTACTGAGCGGGGGATCAGCAGAGCTGGGGGTTACTATTGAGTGGGGGATCAGCAGAACTCAGAAGAGATTCTCATTGGCCAGCGCTTTCACACGGCCATGCTGACCAATAACCGCTTGCCTTTGCATGCATTGTGATGCAGACAGGCCCTGGGGCCAGTATATGGAATTTCGCCTGACTCTTTGAGATCCTAATTTGGATGGAGCACCACAAAACTGAATCTGGGCGTGGCCCAATATTAGCCACCTCCCCGTCCTTTTCATTTTTTTTTTTTTGCGGTGGCCAGGCCCCATTCGCAAAAGTGTGCTTTCTTTGTGCGGCAGCACAGGGCAGCAAATTCATTTGAATGATGCGCAACAAACCTTGCAAAGAGGCTCCTGCACCTTTTTTTGGGCACAGAGTTTGGCCCTTTTTTTGCCGCACCTTTTAGCACATTTGTCGCGCGACCAAACATGCGTTTGCTGGCCGCATGTGCAGAAACACGCTTCCATGCGCATTTCTGGAATGTGTGAAAAACCAAATTGCGCTTGCGGTGTTATTAATTGTTAATGGCGCGGCCGGCAAACGCACTAAAAAAAGGCGTAACAAATGCATTAAAAAAATGGTGAAAACTGCACCCCGCTCTGTGCCTGAAAGAGGTGCAGGAGCATCTTTGGCGTGCGTAGGGCAGCCCATTCAAATGCTGACACCCAAAAAACGCACAAAAAATGCACAAAAAATATGCACGTTCGCAAAATGTGACATTTGAATGGGGCCATAATGGCAGCCCAAGTGCGAAACGCATGGAAAATGCACATTTTTGAGCGCGCTCCCGAAAGGTGCTCAAGTGAATGGGGCCTTAATGCACCCCAAGCACAAAGCGCTTTTCTCATGTGTTCCCAGGAACGTGCGTGGAAATGCGCGTTTCTGAACGTGCTCCCTAAAGGCGTCCTCATGTGAATGGGGGGGGGGGGCTGCATTTTTTGGGTTCAGATGAGGTCCGGGAGCTCGTAGAATTTGTCATTTATCATACATTTCCCTCCCCCGCCCGCTGTACTTTTTTGTCTTTTTTTTTCCCCAAACGATCCCTTTTAACAAGAAGATTACGGCGCTTTTTGGTAAAACACCAGAAAAGAAATTTATGAGGTTCATCGACCACGTGAAATCCCGCACATCATCCATTGTTATTAGAATGGAGAACGCTTCCCCGTGTCTCGCAGTGGTAATCCTCCCAGGAATGTGAGTCAGCGCGGGCCGTGGTGGTCGCTCTCGGGGTGATGTATTTACTGGTGTTTGCTGGGGGGAGGAGGGGGGGTAAGCGGGCCCCGGGGGCCCCACAAGCCATACGCCATGTCTGAGTCAGCTCTGGTGATGTGGTACGGCACCGCGCTAATCAGCAGGAAAAGCGCAGCGAGGTGATGAGTCACGAGAGTCCCCGCTGATCTTGTGGTTTTAATATCTTCGTAAATTATTGTGAGTTGTTCTGAAATTTAGTTCCTGAACACGGTGGTGAATCACGGGATCCGCGTTCCTGAGCACGGCGCTGAATCACGGGATCCACGTTCCTGAGCACGGTGCTGAATCAGGGGATCCACGTTCCTGAGCATGGCGCTGAATCAGGGGATCCGCGTTCCTGAGCATGGCGCTGAATCAGGGGATCCGCGTTCCTGAGCACGGTGCTGAATCAGGGGATCCGCGTTCCTGAGCATGGCGCTGAATCAGGGGATTCGCGTTCCTGAGCATGGTGCTGAATCAGGGGATCCGTGTCTCTGAGCGCGGCGCTGAATCACGGGATCCGCGTCTCCTGAACACGGCGCTGAATCACGGGATCCGCGTTCCTGAGCATGGTGCTGAATCAGGGGATCCGTGTCTCTGAGCGCGGCGCTGAATCACGGGATCCGCGTCTCCTGAACACGGCGCTGAATCACGGGATCCGCGTTCCTGAGCACGGCGCTGAATCACGGGATCCGCGTTCCTGAGCACGGCGCTGAATCACGGGATCCACGTTCCTGAGCACGGTGCTGAATCAGGGGATCCGCGTTCCTGAGCATGGTGCTGAATCAGGGGATCCGCGTTCCTGAGCATGGCGCTGAATCAGGGGATCCGCGTTCCTGAGCATGGTGCTGAATCAGGGGATCCGTGTCTCTGAGCGCGGCGCTGAATCACGGGATCCGCGTCTCCTGAACATGGCGCTGAATCACGTGATCCGCGTTCCTGGACACGGCGCTGAATCACGGGATCCACGTTCCTGAACACGGAGCTGAATCACGGGATCCGCATTCCTGAGCACAGCACTGAATCATGGGATCCCTGTTCCTGAGCACGGCGCTGAATCACGGGATCCGTGTTCCTGAACACGGCGCTGAATCACGGGATCCGCTTTCCTGAGTAGGGTGCTGAATCACGGGATCCACGTTCCTGAGCACGGCGCTGAATCACGGGATCCACGTTCCTGAGCACGGCGCTGAATCACGGGATCCACGTTTGGCGGGGCACGCTACGTCAGTATGGAGGTCGGATTCTCCTCCGAGGATTCACATGGTAACATTGTTATTTTGTTTTCTCATTTGTATCCAATTAGTCTAAACTTCGGGAAACTTTGTTTCTTTTTTATACTTCTGGATAGAGTGGAGAAGGCGGAGACAGTGGGGCGGGGGGGGGAGGGGGGTCATCAAACTCAATTTCGTCACCGGCCCCATCGCCATTATGGCTGCCGGTTGTAGCTATAAGTCTAGATGTCCAGAGCACCCCCTCCCCCCTTACATCAGATACTAAAAGCCCCCCCCCCACCAGAAAATCAAGAGCCCCTCACCCTCCACAGTGCACCCCCCTTACCATGTGCTACTGCTGACAGGAAGCTGGAGGTGGAGCTGGGAAGCAGCAAAGTGTAAGGTCTGGAGGAGGACCAGAGGAGGGCTGCTGGGGAGGCGGAGAAGAGGGGCTGCTGGGGCTGAACAGAGAGGCGCAGGA
>CATNWA010006571.1:395000-477500 GCA_951230385.1 Staurois parvus | reverse complement strand
CAGCAACACACTGTGCAAAAACAAGTGCCTGGTCTGCCAATCAAAATATAAACACTCCGGGTTAAATGAAATATATACCCAAAATAGATAAATATAAACATAAATAATATTATCGTGAGACTCCAATCCTTGAAATAATACAAAGTGACCCGCGCTTAAAGACAGCAACACGCTGTGTAAAAAATGCCGGGTCTGCCAAACAATATGTATACACACCAGGTAGGTAGAGTGACATATATACCAAAAATGAGATATCCGTTATTAATATATCAAGTGATCGGTGCAACAACACAAATAGAAAATAAAAAAAATAAATAAACGACAATTGAATAAAATCGTTCAGTGTAAACATCGATAGTGACCAGTCCAACAAAAAGTGCTTCAATCTTCAGTGCACACTATCAGTGCTCTCAGTGACACTCTTTGTGACTTATCCCACAGTGGCTAAAGTGCCTCCTCACCTCCTAACATCGACCCTTAAGGGCCACAACACCTTGGGTAATCCTCAAACCAGACGCTTCCCACACTATGGCTCCACCGACTCCAATCGGGCTCCGATTATAACTCAGCGCATCAAATATCCCTTTCACACAATAGGCTCAGACATGCATGACGGGTAAAGAGAAAGACCTCCATAGTGTAATACCGCTTTATTAATGAAATAACGCCAAATAAATGGACACTCACATTAAAATCCTATTAGTACAGCAGTTTCCAATCTGCTATGGGTGTACTAGGGGACTCGGGTGTACCAAGATGGCGTCAAAACAGGAAGTGCATCACCGCTGAAACCGGAAGTGTGTCACCGCACATGCTCTCTACGCGTTACACCACGATAGGACACGTGGCTTCCTCACTTCCTGACATCATTGCTTACTACGTGTGAAATCTGTGAATGATCACAGAGGTCACATGGTACAGGGCCATTCACAACAGCCTTGTACCATGTGACAAGCTGTGACCAATCACAGCTCTCACAGTATTTCTCAATGGCTGCAAGAATGCAGCCAGAGAGAAGGAGAAATGATTGCTTTTACAGCCTTTATGGGTGTAAAAGCAATCAGTGCAAAAAAAAAATCTTCATCACCCCCCACAAGTAGTACAGTGTAACCATGGTGACGCTGTACTGTTAGGGTGACAGTATGTTTTAAAAGAACATAAATAAAAAATATAAAAAATAAATAAAAATGTAAATTTTGTTTTAAAACAATTGTAATTTTTGGTTATAAACTAATTTGGGTTATTTTTTTTTTACTAAAAAAATAACTGAATACATTTTGGCCAAGATTTATGATGAAATATTATTTATTTGCAAAATTGTATAAGAAAAACTTTTCAAAAACATTTTGGACATTTTCATTTATATAGCAAAAAAAATAAAAATCCCAGTGGTGAATAAATACCACCAAAATAAAGCTTTATCCGTCTCAATAAAAAAAGCATATGTGTACAGTGTTGCATGGCAATTGTCATTAAAAGTGTGATAGCGCTGAAAGCTGAAAATTGGCCTGGACTGGAAGGGGGTGAAAGTGTCCGGACTGGAAGGGGGGGAAAAGTGTCCGGACTGGAAGGGGGTGAAAGTGTCCGGACTGGAAGGGGGGGAAAGTGTCCGGACTGGAAGGGGGTGAAAGTGTCCGGACTGGAAGGGGGGAAAAAAGTGTCCGGACTGGAAGGGGGTGAAAGTGTCCGGACTGGAAGGGGGGGAAGTGTCCGGACTGGAAGGGGGGAAAGTGTCCGGACTGGAAGGGGGGGAAAGTGTCCGGACTGGAAGGGGGGGAAAGTGTCCCGGACTGGAAGGGGGGGAAAGTGTCCGGACTGGAAGGGGGTGAAAGTGTCCGGACTGGAAGGAGGGGAAAGTGTCCGGACTGGAAGGGGGGGAAAGTGTCCGGACTGGAAGGGGGTGAAAGTGTCCGGACTGGAAGTGAAAGTGTCCGGACTGGAAGGGGGTGAAAGTGTCCAGACTGGAAGGGGGGTGAAAGTGTCTGGACTGGAAGGGGGGGAAAGTGTCCGGACTGGAAGGGGGGGAAAGTGTCCGGACTGGAAGGGGATGAAAGTGTCCGGACTGGAAGGGGGTGAAAGTGTCCGGACTGGAAGGGGATGAAAGTGTCTGGACTGGAAGGGGGTGCAAGTGTCCGGACTGGAAGGGAATGAAAGTGTCCGGACTGGAAGGGGGGGAAAGTGTCCGGACTGGAAGGGGGTGAAAGTGTCCGGACTGGAAGGAGGTGAAAGTGTCCGGACTGGAAGAGGGTGAAAGTGTCTGGACCAGGGGCGGACTGACCATTCAGAAACTCGGGCACTGCCCGAGTGCCCGGGGTCAGTAGGGGGCCCCATGAGATGCCCCTGGTACCTTTCATAGGCTCTTTTGGGTGTGCTTTGAGTGTGGGCCCTATGATCCCTTATTGCCGGGGGCCCCATGAGTTGTCAGTCCGCCCCTGGTCTGGACTGGAAGGAGGGGGAAGTGCCCGGACTGGAAGGAGGGGGAAGTGTCCGGACTGGAAGGGGGTGAAAGTGTCCGGACTGGAAGGGGTGAAAGTGTCCGGACTGGAAGGGGGAGAAGTGTCCGGACTGGAAGGGGGTGAAAGTGTCCGGACTGGAAGTGAAAGTGTCCGGACTGGAAGGGGGTGAAAGTGTCCAGACTGGAAGGAGGGGAAAGTGTCCTGACTGGAAGGGGGGGAAAGTGTCCGGACTGGAAGGGGTTGAAAGTGTCCGGTCTGGAAGGGGGGGAAAGTGTCCGGACTGGAAGGGGGGGGAAATTGTCCGGACTGGAAGGGGGGGAAGTGTCCGGACTGGAAGGGGGGGGAAAGTGTCCGGACTGGAAGGGAATGAAAGTGTCCGGACTGGAAGGGGGGGAAAGTGTCCGGACTGGAAGGGAATGAAAGTGTCCGGACTGGAAGGGGGGGAAAGTGTCCGGACTGGAAGGGGATGAAAGTGTCTGGACTGGAAGGGGGGGAAAGTGTCCGGACTGGAAGGGAATGAAAGTGTCCGGACTGGAAGGGGATGAAAGTGTGCGGACTGGAAGTGGTTAAGCAGATAAATTAGCAAAACTAGGAGTTTCTGCTTGAGCAAAATTTTACTGACAGCAATTTTGTAGCAAAATCAATTTCCCCCAAATCACCCCAATAGTCCCTAATTCTCTATTCCTTGCCTTCAGCAGAACTTTCTCTGGATGACCGCACCTAATCAAAAGGCAGAATATTTGGGTGTGTACTTGTGAAGAGGATTCCCGATACATTTCGGCCAGTTCTCAGGGTTCTGGTTTGGAGGCTTGATGATCAATAGGTGATGGGACCTTGTGAGGGTTCTGGGCTGCTCAAGTCATGGATGTACCTGGCATGGTTCTGGTTCCTCAGACTAGAGGTTTGTTTAAGGAGAACCTTGAGAGAAGAGTCATACACAGAATTGTGTTCCAGACTGTATTTGTAAATGGTTAAAGCAATACATCCAACGTGTTTCAGGGGATTTGGACTCTCCTTCTTCAGAGCTTTTAGTAATAGTATCCAGCTTTGCCACGGAACCTCCTGGAAGAACATTTTGAAACTATGGTTGTAACAAAGTATCTATGTTACGGTACAGAAACCTTGCCAGGACCACCAGAGGTCCTCGAAAAGACATTGGGGGTGTCCTTTAACCAGGAGGAGTATTTAGGCACTAGCCTTTGAAGCGGATGGTGGTGTGTCTTCTCACCAGCTACCCATTGTCACAGAGAGCTTTAATATTTATCTACTATATTGCTTAACCATGGATGACTCAGATAGTCCTGGCTTTTCTCTGGCGCTTCAACTTCTGCTTGGACCTCAACCCTCCTCTTACTTGCCACCTGCCCTAATCCTTTGCCCGTATCTAGATTACTTCCTTGCCTGCCTTGACCCCGTCTTGGACATGCACTATTCCTTAGACCTCTGTCAAACACTTACCTGCTGTCTTCACGACATAGTGACCTTGACCCTATAACCCCTATGGTAGGTCAAATCCTAGGGCCGTGACCCAGTATGTCAACAAGCAGAAAAGAAAACTGGGACCGCTATGGTTCCCGCTCATCTCCACCAACAGGAGACTACACTGACACTTGGCCTTGGGGGAACCACGTCACCTGCCAGGGGAGTCGCATTTAACACAACGTTGGGTCAATGTGGTAAAACCGTAATCTAACACAATCTTTTAAGTGGTTCCATGGAAACTCCTGATACTATCACCAAATGCTCGGAAAAAGGTCCAAATCCCCTGAAATGCATTGTCTGCATTACTTTTATCAATTATAGAGACAGTCTTAAATAATTCTTTCTTTATATAACTCTTCTTTGAAGGCCCTCCTCACAATCACAAACTCTCTATCAAAGGTCAGGGCCTTTGTTTAGATAGCACCACTTTAACAGAGGATAAAAGTTCTGCCAACATGGCTGTTTAGAGGTACCAACAGCCAGAGAGATAATAAGGAAGACAATAATAGATGTATTGATGCAGCGCTACCCTGGATAAACCTAAATCCTATATCTTCCTTATTATCCATCTGGTATATGGTTGGGTGCTAGCAGCCCCCTCATATTTATGTTATTGTTTACATAGTAGCGCAAGAGGTTTCCATTATTTTTTTGTTTGAATTTTATATCATTACCTCCAACATCCAGAGAGCCAACCTTGAGATCCAGACAAGAGGGTATTACACAACTTTTATTTTCAGAGATCAGCCATTTTTTAACCAAGTTTCTCTGGAACTCTAAGGCTACTCCCGAGGTAGCAATGGGTTCCTTGAGCTGTGGCTAATTGACATTCCATCTGATGGTGTCTTCTTAGACTAGGTCCATCATCACTTGGCAGAGCTACCAGAATGACACCAATGATCTTTAAAGCTGTTTGTAAGAGTGGCTTTCTAGCTGTCACTATAAGGGGGCATTCTTCCAAATGATCACCAATGTAAGGGGCATTCTTCCCACTGACCCCCAATGTAAGGGGCATTCTTCCCACTGACCCCCAATGTAAGGGACATTCTTCCCACTGATCACCAAAGTAAGGGACATTCTTCCCACTGACCACCAATGTAAGGGACATTCTTCCCACTGATCACCAATGTAAGGGAATTCTTCCCACTGGCCACCAATGTAAGGGACATTCTTCCCACTGACCACCAATGTAAGGGACATTCTTCCCACTGACCCCCAATGTAAGGAGCATTCTTCCCACTGACCCCCAATGTAAGGAGCATTCTTCCCACTGACCCCCAATGTAAGGAACATTCTTCCCACTGACCCCCAATGTAAGGGACATTCTTCCCACTGACCCCCAATGTAAGGGACATTCTTCCCACTGACCCCCAATGTAAGGGACATTCTTCCCACTGACCCCCAATGTAAGGGACATTCTTCCCACTGACCCCCAAATGTAAGGGACATTCTTCCCACTGATCACAAATGTAAGAGACATTCTTCCCACTGACCACCAATGATGTAAGGAACATTCTTCCCACTGACCACCAATGTAAGGGACATTCTTCCCACTGATCACCAATGTAAGGGAATTCTTCCCAATGGCCACCAATGTAAGGGACATTCTTCCCACTGATCACCAATGTAAGGGAATTCTTCCCACTGACCACCAATGTAAGGGACATTCTTCCCACTGACCACCAATGTAAGGGACATTCTTCCCACTGATCACCAATGTAAGGGGACATTCTTCCCACTGATCACCAATGTAAGGGACATTCTTCCCACTGACCACCAATGTAAGGGACATTCTTCCCACTGATCACCAATGTAAGGGACATTCTTCCCACTGATCACCAATGTAAGGGACATTCTTCCCACTGATCACCAATGTAAGGGACATTCTTCCCACTGATCACCAATGTAAGGGACATTTTTCCCACTGATCACCAATGTAAGGGAATTCTTCCCACTGGCCACCAATGTAAGGGACATTCTTCCCACTGACCACCAATGTAAGGGACATTCTTCCCACTGACCACCAATGTAAGGATCATTCTTCTCAGTGACCATCAATGTAAGGGGCATTCTTCCCACTGATCACCAATGTAAGGGGCATTCTTCCCACTGACCACCAATGTAAGGGACATTCTTCCCACTGACCCCCAATGTAAGGAGCATTCTTCCCACTGACCCCCAATGTAAGGAGCATTCTTCCCACTGACCCCCAATGTAAGGAACATTCTTCCCACTGACCCCCAATGTAAGGGACATTCTTCCCACTGACCCCCAATGTAAGGGACATTCTTCCCACTGATCACCAATGTAAGGGACATTCTTCCCACTGACCCCCAATGTAAGGGACATTCTTCCCACTGACCCCCAATGTAAGGGACATTCTTCCCACTGGTCACCAATGTAAGAGACATTCTTCCCACTGACCACCAATGTAAGGGACATTCTTCCCACTGACCACCAATGATGTAAGGAACATTCTTCCCACTGACCCCCAATGTAATGGGCATTTTTCTAATGCCCCCCAATGTAATCATTTTAGCCGGGGTTCCCTGAGACATGATAATTATGACAAGGGTTCCTCTGGGGTAAAATAGTTGAGAACGGCTGCCAGAGATGATAGGAAAACAGGCAATGAGTAGAAGGTTATGTCTGGACTAAGCCTTAGAACTGAAAACTGCAGCAATTAAAATAGAAAGCGAGCTTACTAGATTCCAGTACTATTATAATCACAGAATTGCTGGTAATCGAAGCCTCTGAGAAAGGCCAGAGCGTGAGTCAGACGTGAAGTATTTCCAAGTGGCTTTTTTTAAACGTTCTCTAAATACAAGAAGTGAAAGCCAAAGTGGCCAGACCTGGGCTAGCGGTTAACAAGAGGTGGACAAGTTTTATGACCTTAATATCTGCTGTACAGCAAAGCTTTCCATCCATGTATTTCGCATCTATTATTAGATTGGGTATTGCAATTAAACATCGGGTAACGTGGTCGCGAATTACGGGATTTGCTCAGATACGGTTACCAATAATGTGAAAAAAAAAAAAAGAAAAGAAGATATTTCGAAGTTGGTGGAGAAAGGATTTATGGCTTTGGACCATTACGCCTTTTCTGAGAACTCATGTTGGGCGAAATGTAACTTAACCCCTAATGAAGAAAGAGAGAGAGCGAAAAGGCTTCTGGCTGGATGATGTCCTCCGGGGGGATGTTCCATCAGTATAAACGCATTAACACGTGTAAAGCTTGACTTCGTACAGACCACCCATAGAGGGATAATACGGGTTGTAGTTGTGTTTCATGGCCAAGGACTTGCTCTACTCTAGTCATTCTCCTGTCCTCCTGATCTCTCATCGTTCACTGCTTACCCCAACTGGATTCCTCCCTCCAGTTACCAACGGGCTAAAAAAAACTATCTAGGAGGATACTTAAAGGGGAACTCTAAGGCTTAGTACCTTCTTAAAATAAACATACCTGTATATAAACCTTTATAGGTGGCACAGTGGCTTAGTGGTTAGCACATCTGCCTTGCAGTAATTTGGTCATGGGTTCAATTCCCAACCATGGTGCCTCCTGCATGGAGTTTGCATGTTCTCCCTGTGCTTGTGTGGGTTTCCTCTGGGTGCTCCAGTTTCCTCCCACACTTCAAAGACATGCTGGTAGGTTAATTGGCTCCTGTCTAAATTGTGCTAGCTTCATCCCTGGCCATGCAGGATCTCCTGCATGGTGGGGGTTGGGAAAAGACCTGGCAACCTACCCTGTAAAAGCAATTGCTAAGAGAGTTCCTTGGAAAAAGTCGCTTACGAGTGACGGTCCATGTAATCGTCAAGGGTTGGATATGACTGGATGGATAGATATAAATCTTTAGCCTACCAAAGTTATACTTTTTCATTGCATTTGTGTCTCACTCACTTTCTTTTTTGTTTACAAACGTTTTTATTAAGAGGTAGACTACAACAACCGCACAGTTAAGTGAGGAAGAATCAACAATTTGATAAATATACATGAACCTTAAACAGAAATAGAATGCAAGCAGTGGCGTCCCTAGGCAGGCGCGTGGGGGTGCACGCCGCACCGGGTGACACCTATCGCACAGGGTGACACCGGACCCGCTCCACGAAAAGTTACGTTTTAAACCAAGCCAACGGTCCCCACAGGATGGATCGGATCTGCAGATTGAGCATAATGGATCGGAGTCCGATCCATTATGCTTCCCAATCCGCAGATCCAATCCATCCTGTGGGGATCGTCGGCTTGCAACATATACGGGGTTAACTGAACGTTCCAGGAAAAGGTAAGTTTTGAAGCGGTGCTCCACCCAAAAGGGGAAGTTCCGCTTTAAGGACTGCTCCCCCGCTCCCCATTAAGGATTGGCACCTTTGTGGGGCGGGGGGGAGGAGTGGGTACCCAAATTTGACAGGTACCCACTCCCACTTCCAGTCCGATTGCCTAGGCGATAGGAAGCGGAAGGTGTCCTCCCTCCATCCCTGTAGTCTTTTTGGGACACACAACAGGTCCCAGAAGACTACAGGACCATTCATGAAGCGCAGCGCTCCTCGCGCATGCGCAGTAGGTACCCGTGAAGCCCCAAGCTATCACAGCCGGGTGCCCACACTGAAGATGCCGGCCTCCTGGAATACAGGATGACCGGTGAAACCGACTGCGGGGGACACACCACGGGACCGAGGGACAGGTAAGTGTCTGCGGATTCCGATCCATTATGTTCTCCAATCCACAGATCCGATCCATCCTGTGGGGATTGGTGGCTTGCAACCTATACGGGGTTAACTGATCGTTCCACGAAAAGGTAAGTCGTAAAGCAAGCCGACAATCCCCGCAGGATGGATCGGATCTGCGGATTGAGCATAATGGATCGGAGTCTGATCCATTATGCTCCTCAACCCGCAGATCCGATCCATCCTGTGGGGATCATTGGCTTGATTTAAGACTTACCTTTTCGTGGAGATCGTGGAGAGATCAATTCACCCCATATAGGTTGCAAGCCGACGATCCCCGCAGGATAGATCGGATCTGCGGATTGGGGAGCAGATTCCTACAGAGGTTGCTAGGAGTTTCTTGAGCAATGAGAAAATTTCTGCCTCTCAGAGAATTTCCCACTGACACCACTGGTCTTTTTTAGCTATCTGTAAGGGGAGGAACCCTTGCCAATGACCACAAGTGTAAGGAGCATTCCTCCTACTGACCATCCATGGAACCCCAGTGTTCCTTCAGAGGTTGCTAGGGGTTTCTTGAGCAATGAGCAAGTTCTGCCTTTCAAATAAGTCACCAATGATCTTTCTGGCTATCTGTATAGGGGTCATTCTTGCCAATGACCACAACTGTAAGGAGCATTCCTCCCACTGACCATCCATGGAACCCTAAGGCTCCTCCAGAAGGTGCTAGGGGTTCCTGGAGTGATGAGCAATTTCTGCCTCTCAGGTAAGTTCCCACTGACACCATTGATATTTTTAGCTATCTTACGTAGGTACATAGTTAGTCTGGCTGAAAAAAAACAAAAGTCCATCCAGTTCAACCATTAAAAAAAAAAATTATAATCCTACACCCACAGCTGATCCAGAGGAAGGCAAAAAAAAAACAGCAAAGCACGATCCTATTTGCTCCTGCAGGGGAAAAAAAATCCTTCCTGATCCCTCGAGAGGCAATCGGATATTCCTTGAATCAACGTTCCCTATAAATGTTATATCCAGTTATATTCTGTGTATCCAAGAAAGAATCCAGGACTTTTTTTAAAGCAATCCACTGAGCTGGCCACAACCAACTCTTGAGGGAGTCTATTCAACATTTTCACAGCTTTCACTGTGAAGAAACCTTTCCATGTTTGGAGATGACATTTCTTTTCCTCCAGATGTAAATAGTGTCCCCTTGTCCACTGTGATGACCTCAGGGGGAATAGCTCTACAGCGAGTTCTGTATCTGTATCTGTAGGGGGACGAACTCTTGCCAATGACCACAAGTGTAAGGAGCATCCTTCCCACTGCCCATCACACGAATGTACCATGAGATGTAGATATAGTATTTTTTAGCGGGGGTTCCCTGAGACCAGAAAGTTATTTTAAGGGTTCCTCTGTGTTGAAAAGGTTGAGAACAGCTAATCTAGATCTTCTCACTCTTCTCTAGTTGATGGAACAGGAAAGATGTTATCCTTTAAACGAGCCTTTCTCAGCCTTTTCAACACAGAGGGTTCCATGGAACCCTGGAATAGAAACCCTGATTTAAATGAACCTGCAATGTACCTTTTGGCCATCAAGTGTCCTGACTTGCTCTAGGTTACAACTTCTGAGAATGTGTTTTTTTTTTTATTTTGCTTACAAAAAAGAAGACAGGTATAGGATACCATGTTTAGCCTGAAGCTTTCTATAATCTCTAGAGATATCCTCATTTCATCATTTAGGAACCACAGGAACATACAAGGGGACACTGGTTGTTGGTTGACATTTCAGCTACACCACGGTCTTGAGGGCACAAGCCTCTAGAGCTGAGGAAAGTCTCAGAAGGATATAGAAAACCAAAGTGAATACATTCCTCGGATGGAAGCGACTTTAGGTTGAGAATATGGCACCCAAGAGGCAATAATTACAGGTATCTATAGATAGATACAAAAAACTGGTCACCAGCCCAAGTCTATAACTGGCTTTTCCAGCAGTGAACATGGACAGGCATCGCATATAAAATATAAATAGGGCTACCCTGTTCAACTTGCCAGCCAACCCCAGTCTAATAATGGCTATTATGAGCAAGGAACATGGGTAGGTATCACTTATCAATAAGGGGGATAAGAAAGCCAGTTAGCCAACTATCAAAAACCAAATGAACCTATCTAAGAACATGCGTTTAAAAACGGGTTTCATTAGCACACATTTGCAAATACATACGTAAGCCACAGAGCCACTGTCAGGGTCCGCCACAGCGTCTGATCCGGCGCATGCACAGTCTCGGCGGCTCGCGCCGGGATACGAGCACTAGGTCCCGGCCGGCCGCGGCTGAAGGAGACTCGCGCATGCACACTAGGCACCGCGAGTACACGCTGGGCACCAATGACAGCGCAGGGCACGGTATTTAATGATGCCCTACGCTGTCACTGATTGCCGTGAGGTCTTCCTGTGTTCCCCTGCATTCCTGTACTCTGTTCCTGCATTATTACCTGATTGCTGACCCGGATTGCCCTGACTACGCTGCCTTCTCCTATCCTGACCCCTGGCTTGTCTGACCTCTCTCTTGGATCTCCCCTCGGATTGACTATCCTGGTACTGACCCTGCGTGTGACCCGACTATCCTCTGCCTGCCGATTCTGTACCTCGCTGCTCCCACGGTAACAATCTGGCCTGTCTGACTATGAACCATCCATCCATCCATCCTGTCTGGTCCTGTCGGCCTCTTCACATCAGGCTCTCCTCCTGTAGTCATCCCCTGTGGACCCCTCTGCCACGGGTAGGAGTGCTCAGAGGTCGTGACCTGGTCCAGGTCTGCTTCAAGTCCATCCCCACCATCATGGGCCCTGGTGAATACGCAGTCCAGGGCTTAGACTCCACGCTCTGGAAAATCCTGTCCGGTGGACTGCCAGAGGTACCACCAGGTGGATCGTAAAAGCCACATCACGGCACCCTGAGTATCTGTGGTCCTAACTCTATAAATCTTGAGAGCCCTCACAATGGAGGCACATGCATTTAAATGGGTAGAGCAAGGGCAGGTGGACCTGAGGGAGCCCCCCCCCCCCCCCCCTCGTTAAGGTTATTGGAGCGCACCTGATACCTAGCATGTAGCACAACGGCAGCCAGGGTGTCCAGTGCACCCACTGAACCTCCAAAATTTGCATACAAAAAACTGGTCACCAGCCCAAGTCTATAACTGGCCTTTTCAGCAGTGAACATGGACAGGCATACAGTGGGGCATAAAAGTATTTAGTCAGCCACCAATTGTGCAAGTTCTCCCACTTACAAAGATGAGAGAGGCCTGTAATTGGCACCATAGGTAGACCTCAACTATGAGAGACAAAATGAGAAAACAAATCCAGACAATCACATTGGCTGATCTGGAAAGAATTTATTTGCAAATTATGGTGGAAAATAAGTATTTGGTCACCTACAAACAAGCAAGATTTCTGGCTCTCACAGACCTGTACCTTCTTCTTTAAGAGGCTCCTCTGTCCTGCACTCATTACCTGTATCAATGGCACCTGTTTGAAATTGTTAGCAGTATAAAAGACACCTGTCCACAACCTCAAACAGTCACACTCCAAACTCCACTATGGTGAAGACCAAAGAGCTGTCGAAGGACACCAGAAGCAAAATTGTAGACCTGCACCAGGCTGGGAAGACTGAATCTGCAATAGGCAAGCAGCTTGGTGTGAACAAATCAACTGTGGAAGCAATAATTAGAAAATGGAAGACATACAAGACCACTGATAATCTCCCTCGATCTGGGGCTCCACGCAAGATCTCACCCCGTGGGGTCAAAATGATCACAAGAACGGTGAGCAAAAATCCCAGGACCACACGGGGGGACCTAGTCAATGACCTGCAGAGAGCTGGGACCAACGTAACAAAGGCTACCATCAGTAACACACTACGCCGCCAGGGACTCAGATCCTGCAGTGCCAGACGTGTCCCCCAGCTTAAGCCAGTACTTGTCGGGGCCCGTCTGAAGTTTGCTAGAGAGCATTTGGATGATCCAGAAGAGGATTGGGAGAATGTCATATGGTCAGATGAAACCAAAATAGAACTGTTTGGTAGAAACACAACTCATCGTGTTTGGAGGAGAGAGAATGCTGAGTTGCATCCAAAGAACACCATACCTACTGTGAAGCATGGGGGTCTACCTATGATGCCAATTACATGCCTCTCTCATCTTTTTAAGTGGGAGAACTTGCACAATTGGTGGTGACTAAATACTTTTTTGCCCCACTGTATCTATAGGCATATCTATAGATAGATGCCTACATAAAAACAAAAAGTCTATCCTGAGCTAATTCAAATGCTGCTTAAAAAACCCCCCAAAAAACACTTTGGCTTCTTTTCATGTCTCAAGTATGAGACATGGGAGAAGTTCGTCTGCATGTTGCATTTGCTCAGTTTAGGCCAAATTGTCCTAAATGCTGCAACATGGACTCGAGGAGTGTTTTTTTGTAAATTTCTGTGGCCAAGCTGTCCCCAACGTACATTTGCTTTGACGTTGCTAAATGAAAACGGGAAAACAGCTGGTTTGGTTTGATTTTCATTTTCCTTGCTGGCGTAAGAGTAAGCCTTCTGAGTTTGGAGGATCACAGACGTAGACCCAAGAGGGCTTCAATCAAGCCTAGGATCGGTTACAGGGTTAACGATTTTTTTTTTTTTGTTGCTCTGCAATTTTTAGCACATGCATTGATGATTTTCTATCTCTTTTTCTACAGGGGCCATGTAAGAGCAAGGTCGGAACCTTTAGTCTACAACTGAGGGCCTATAAATCCTTCAGATGAAGTCCAAAGACGTTATTCTTCCACGTGTCATTGCAACAAGCTATATTACAGTTCTTTGTTGAAATTATATTTTTCAGAAGATCTTTCTGAAAACCCTCTAGTAACCCTTTGCCATCTGCTATTCACTACTCAGCACTACAGCTAAGATCTCTGTAGTCCACACCTGTCTCAGTTAGACGTGCCTAAGGAGACTGCTGGACATTTAGCTTGGTCAACAGGTTGGTCTGCTCTTTGTGTCCTTGATTCAGATCTGTCTTATGTCTGGCTTTCCATAGCGTGGATTAAGGAAGGCCCGGAGTAAGAAGAAAGAAGACCTGAACGAAGGGCCGGCATGACAGGGGTTAAAGGGGGATGGGAGAGGCAGAGCTCCATTCACATAAGGGGGAGTCAAAATAGTTAAGGAAGAAGTGGGGGGAGCCATGAGGGGTGGTCTCACAGGGTGTGGCAGGGGGTTTTCAGACTGAAGAGAGTTTTCACAGGGCAAACTTCCCTCCCACCCACCCGTTGTTGATGGTCTGTCTGGGTGGTGGTTGTACCAGGGGCGGACTGACAACTCATGAGGCACCCGGGCAATAGGGGATCATGGGGCCCCTGTGTCCTTGCTCAAACTTAAAAAAGCCTATGAAAAAGGTACCAGGGGCATCTCATGGGGCCCCCTACTGACCCCGGGCCCTCGGGCAGTGCCTGAGTTTCCAAATGGTCAGTCCGCCCCTGGGTTGTACCATATTGGTGCTGGGGGACGTTTGGCAGGGTGCAAGGTCCTCGTTGGTTAAGGTGGGCACAAGAAAAGGCACTTTGTAGGAACCCATCTGAGGTACGGCTTCCAGTTGTTCTGGTGGGGGTATCTGTGGTGGTGTCTCCGAGTTGGTGATGTGGCGGCTGGAGGCCTAGTTAAGCAGGACGCAGGTATTCATTTTCTTGATGCCTATTGGGACCTTGCAGGAACGTATGTTTATACTGTGTTTTCTGTTATTTAAAAATTTTTATTTATTGATGGTTGTAATAAAAGGTCAGTTTTGGGCCATTAACTCCATTTGTTGTCAGTGTGGTTACTTAGGTTAAGGATGGGGGGGGGGGGTAGGTATTGGTTTGGTGGGACTTACAAGCCATCTTTAGTCCCCTGGTCATGTCTGGTTGTAGTTTATTTATGCTCATGCATGTATTTGGCCTCTTATCTCTGCTATTGTCAGTCATTGCTTTGTCTACTCACCTAAAACCTGGACCCTGGCAATCAGTCAGCTGACCTTACTGCTTTCTGCTGTTTGCTTAGACCGGTGGTTGCCAACTTAGGAGCTAAATGGGGCCTCGAATGCAGCCCCAGATATCACCATAGAGCCGCTCATAATGTTCAATTTATGTAACGCGAGGATTGTCAGAGACTGCAGACCTAATAGAGGAAATGAGGGTCAAAGATTGTGGAAATGCTACATTGTTGGGTGGAGATCTGCTGCAGAAGACAAAACAAAACTGGGAACGTGTTACATGTGGCTACTACAGATCAATGCTATCAGCCTAATAAATGTTCCCACAACAGACTGGTGAGGTCTGAGGGCTGCACCTCATATACCAGAAGCGGCATTATTATTATTATACAGGATTTATATGGTGCCAACAGTGTGCTCAGCGCTTTACAATATAACCGGAGACAATACAGATCAATACAAGAGGGATAGGAGGGCCCTGATCCTGGGAGCTTACAATCTAAGAGGGAGGGGCTAGTGGTACAAAAGGTAATAACTGTGGGGGGATGGACTAGTAGGAGGAGTAGAAGATTCCATTATTAGCTGAGGGCAGGTTAGGCTTCCCTGAAGAGATCGGTTTTCAGAGATTACCGAAAAGTGAGCAGAGTAGGCGATAGTCTGATAGATTGGGGTAGAGAGTTCCAGAGGATGGGGGAAGCTCTGGAGAAGTCCTGGAGATGAGCATGGGAGGAGGAGACAAGGAAGATAGAGAGCAGGAGGTTGTGGGAGGAGCAGAGAGTATGGTTTGGGGAGACAAGATTGGTGATGTAATTTTGGGCGGAGTTATAAATGGCTTTATATGTTATTGTTAATGTTTTTAATTTTATCCGTTGGGCAATGGGAAGCCAGTGGAGGGATTGGCAGAGAAAGGTGGAGGACACTGAATGGAGGCCAGGGGAGGGATTGGAAGAGGGAGGGGAGGACACTGAATGGAGACCAGTGCAGGGATTGGCAGAGAGGGGTGGAGGACACTGGGTGGAGGCCAGTGGAGGGATTGGCAGAGAGGGGTGGAGGACACTGAGTGGAGGCCAGTGGAGGGATTGGCAGAGAGGGGAGGGGGACACTGAGTGGAGGACAGTGGAGGGATTGGAAGAGGGGGGGGAGGACACTGAGTGGAGGCCAGTGGAGGGATTGGCAGAGAGGGGTGGAGGACACTGAGTGGAGACCAGTGAAGGGATTAGCAGAGAGGGGTGGAGGACACTGAGTGGGGGCCAGTGGAGGGATTGGCAGAGGGGGTGGAAGACACTGAGTGGAGGCCAGTGGAGGGGTTGGCAGAGAGGGGAGGGGGACACTGAGTGGAGGACAGTGGAGGGATTGGAAGAGGGGGGGGAGGACACTGAGTGGAGGCCAGTGGAGGGATTGGCAGAGAGGGGTGGAGGACACTGAGTGGAGACCAGTGAAGGGATTAGCAGAGAGGGGTGGAGGACACTGAGTGGGGGCCAGTGGAGGGATTGGCAGAGGGGGGTGGAAGACACTGAGTGGAGGCCAGTGGAGGGGTTGGCAGAGAGGGGTGGAGGACACTGAGTGGAGGCCAGTGGAGGGATTGGCAGAGAGGGGTGGAGGACACTGAATGGAGGCCAATGGAGGGATTGGCAGAGAGAGGGGTGGAGGACACTGAATGGAGGCCAATGGAGGGGTTGGCAGAGAGGGGTGGAGGATACTGAGTGGAGGTCAGTGGAGGGATTGGCAGAGAGGGGTGGAGGACACTGAATGGAGGCCAGTGGAGGGATTGGCAGAGAGGGGTGGAGGACACTGAATGGAGGCACTATCTAGGTAAATAATGTCAATGCTGCAACAAGAAAGGCGAAAATTGTTTTGTTTAAAGTTATATACTTTTTATTTCATAATTTTTAAAAACAAAAAAAGGGAAAAAAATACAGAAACATAAAAACAATTTCAGTACTAACAGTGGAACTGAGATTCAAACTTGATTGTATAATTCACATAGATCTGTAGTCATGATGGCGACACCTTAATGGTGGAATGCCCAACTGCCACCTTATAACAATACTGGTCCGTACAAAACTCAGCTGATCCTATAGGGCCAAACATCTGTGGACACCTGACCATCACACCCAGGGCTGCTGTTAGAAACCACGGGGCCCCATACAGCCAACTTGACAGGGCCTCCAAACAAAAAAAAGTTTACTAGGCTTCAGTCATGAATGAACACAGTGAGCGATCGGTGCAGATCACTCAATGTGTTCATTCAGGAAAGGAAGGGGCTGGTAAATGTGAGGAGGGAAGCTGGCAGCACTGCGGGGGTGGAGGAACAGTGGGGGTCCTTGGCAGCAGAGGGAAATGCATGGTGCACAGGGAGGGCGATGGGTGAGGCGGGGGGGGGGGGGGCAATTACTGGAGACAATCCCCTGTATGGCTCTCACTGCAGCAGCACATGTATATGTGTATATATATATATATATATATATATAGAAATATATTGAATACGGACAAAATTGTAGCATTTCAAATATATGCCAATATATTTGGGAAGAATATTTTTCAAATATATCTAAAATATATTTTTCTTCCATATGGGTAAGTATCTCAGACTGTCTACTTTATATTTTTTACATATATTTGTAAATGCATTCCAAAAATGTAGATTTGTATTTTTAAAAACAAACAGTATATCTGAAATGTATTTTAAAAAATATCTTTCATATATTTTGTAATAAAAATGCATTTCAGCACGCAGTATATATATATATATATAAATATATATATATATATAAATATATTGAATATGGGCAAATTTGTATAAATTATAATATACAAACAGTATATTTGTAATGTATTTTAAAAAATATCTTTCATATATTTTGTATTAAAAACGCATTTCACCATGCAGTATATATATATATATATATATATATATATATATATATATATATACAGTATATATTGAAATATATTGAATACGGCCAAATCTGTAGCATTTCAAATATATGGGCAATATATTTGGTAAGAATATTTTTAAAATATATTTCAAATGTATTTTTCTTCCATTTGTGCTCAAATATGAGATACGAAGAAAAAAAAAAAACGAGATTGAAATTCAACAAGACTGGCAACTGGAAGATTCTGGGTCACGGCCACATAAATAAAGACGAGTCAGGAAGAGGCCAATGACTGTCTATCCAATCCAGCGAGTGTGCGCCGCATTCGCCGAATCCCAGCAGAGAGGGGAAGGATGGCCGCGTGTTTGCAGCCCGTGTCCCTTCTCCCAGCCACCTTGGCACCACTCCACGTTTCTGAGGTTTGGTGGAAGCGCCAGCGGCGGCCGTCACACTCGTGCTCCCATCTGCTGAGCAGGATGGCAGGAAAACCACAAACTCACTCTGAGGCTCCGTCATTTGCATAGACCAACAGCCTCCCATGGTGCACTGCAGCTGGAGAAGAGCGCAGGAACACAGCTCTCCTTCTCTGCGAGCAAACCGACTGAAACGTTCGTCCATGTTAATGTGAAACCTAAACGAGCCGGCGGCGGCCCAGATTCCATGTCCGGCACACAAAGAGAGTCTTTTCTCGTTAGCGAGGTGCTGACAGGTCAGAGTGAGTACATCACGGACAGCTGATACCGGGGATATCTGAATACCGGCCCAGCATCACAGACGGCGGAATCTACAGAGACGAGCGCGGCGGGAGATGGCGCGCAAAAAACGCAACGGCGCAAGCAGCGGGGAAGAATTTGCAGCAGCTTGTTCTTGTCAAGCTACCATTCTTGTGGTCAGGATTGCTTTCAAAGATAACCCCTGTAGAAAAGTATACAGTATATATACAATCAGGGGCGGACTGACAACTCATGGGGCCCCCGGGCAATAGGGGATCATGGGGCCCCTGTGTCCTCGCCCACACTCAAAGCACACCCAAAAAGCCTATAAAAGGTACCAGAGGCATTTCATGGGGCCCCCTACTGACCCTGGGCCCTCAGGCAGTGCCCGAGTCCTCGAATGGTCAGTCCGCCCCTGTATACAATCATGGCCTTTTTTTTGTGGGTAAGAGGGTTGTCACGGCTGAAAATCTTGCCCCCACCTGCTAGCACCACTTGCTGCACTGACAAACATTTCGGCATTCTCGTGTTTACGAATTTAATTTGTTCTGCGGAACTTTTCGTATTGCGAAAAGTTTGTATACCGGAGCGCGGTTTCCCATAGGAATGCATTGAAAATTAATCCATTCCAGAGGTCAGTAAAAAGTAAAAAAAAGTATTTTATCTGTTCAAAACTCTTTATAAAGTGCACATTAAAGGCATAAATACTGTACAGGGACGTGATTAAAAAAGTTTGTAAATGCATTGAAAACCAATTAATCCATTCGTATTACGAAAAAAATTTGTAAACCGAGAAATTATTTTCAATGGATTTTAATTCATAAACCGAAAATTACGTTAACCGGGGCGTTCGTAATCTGAGGTGTGCCTGTATTTATTTATGTTGTATTGGTGACACAAAGAAGGTGAAGAAACAAAATCCAAATCTGACACATTCCACCCAAAACCCCAAAAATGGACCGGACAAAATTATTGGCACCTTCTCAAAATTGTAAGTAATTATTTTATTCCAAGTCTGTGACGTTCCTGTAGTTTGTCATTAAACTCCCCCGTATCCACGACCGGGCGCTGACAACATAGAAATCACACCGACAACTGGGTACAATGGTGACAAATGGCCTCCACCTTTCTGTTGGGTGTCTCTGTGTGCCACATAGAGCATGGAGAAGAGGAAGAGCAGCAAAGAATTGTCTGAGGATTGGAGAACAGAATTGTGGAAAAGCACGGACAACCCCAGGGACGCTATGGTAGGAGACCCAGGAGGACCCCACTGCTGACACAGAAATATGGTAGGAGACCCAGGAGGACCCCACTGATGACACAGAAATATGGTAGGAGACCCAGGAGGACCCCACCGCCGACACAGAAATATGGTAGGAGACCCAGGAGGACCCCACTGCCGACACAGAAATATGGTAGGAGACCCAGGAGGACCCCACTGCTGACACAGAAATATGGTAGGAGACCCAGGAGGACCCCACTGCTGACACAGAAATATGGTAGGAGACCCAGGAGGACCCCACTGCTGACACAGAAATATGGTAGGAGACCCAGGAGGACCCCACTGCTGACAAAGAAATATGGGAGGAGACCCAGGAGGACCCCACTGCTGACACAGAAATATGGGAGGAGACCCAGGAGGACCCCACTGCTGACACAGAAATATGAGAGGAAACCCAGGAGGACCCCACTGCTGACACAGAAATATGAGAGGAAACCCAGGAGGACCCCACTGCTGACACAGAAATATGGTAGGAAACCCAGGAGGACCCCACCGCTGACACAGAAATATGAGAGGAAACCCAGGAGGACCCCACTGCTGACACAGAAATTTGAGAGGAAACCCAGGAGGACCCCAATGCTGACACAGAAATATGGGAGGAGACCCAGGAGGACCCCACTGCTGACACAGAAATATGGTAGGAGGCCCAGGAGGACCCCACTGCTGACACAGAAATATGGGAGGAGACCCAGGAGGACCCCACTGCTGACACAGAAATATGGTAGGAGACCCAGGAGGACCCCACTGCTGACACAGAAATATGGGAGGAGACCCAGGAGGACCTCACTGCTGACACAGAAATATGGTAGGAGACCCAGGAGGACCCCACCGCTGACACAGAAATATGGTAGGAGGCCCAGGAGGACCCCACTGCTGACACAGAAACATATTGGAAGCCAAACTGGAGTTTGCCAAATCTTACCTGAGGAAGCCCAAATCCTTCTGGCAGAATGTGCTGTGGACAGACGGAACAAAATGCGGGGTTTTTGGTAAAGCCCATCATTCTACTGTTTTCAGAAAAGGTCAGAGGTCCTAAAAGTCTCACATATCAATATAGCATGTCTATACTAGTGTTGGGCTTCATGTTCGAGTCGGTAAGGTCATTCAGCAGGCTGTTTGCCCGTCCCACAATGCTCTGCTCCCTGACAGTGGATTGAGATTGGCTAAAGCAATGCACCTGACCACAGGTTAGGTGCAATGGTTTGGCCAATCACAATGCATGATGATGACACAAGGGGGCGAGTGTGACCCCAACCCCTTGTGACGTCATCACACTATTTAAGAACTGTCAACCCGGCAAAGTTGTCAGACGGCGGGAGCCAGGGAGACATTTTTTTAATTTTTGTTTTTAATAATGGACTTGTGGAAGACTGTCTCTTGTCATTTTTACACTACACTTTTTTTCTTTTGTGAATGGGTAGCGGTACCATGTACCCCATACTCATTCACATGGGGGGGGGGGCGGAATCTCGGTGCCCCCTTGTTAAAGGGTGCTTCCAGATTCTGATAATCCCCCCCATCCATAGACCCCCACAACCACCAGCCACGGTTGTGGGGAAGGGGCCCTTGGCCCCAAAGCACTTCCATGTTAAGGGCAAGTGGACTAGTATGGTTCAGGAGGTGGGGGGCGCTCACTCATCCCGCCCTTTCCTGACCTGTCAGGCTGCATGATCGGATAAGGGTATGGACCCCCCCCACACACCATTTTTTTTTTACATTTTGGCATGGGGACTTCCCTCAAAATTCATACCAGATCCGAAGGGCTTGGTATGGATGGGGGGGGGGGGGACCCTACGTGTTTTTTTTTTTAATGTTTTAATTGCCGGGCACCATAGAGCTCGATTGGCATTTGCCATTGAACCCCAGAATTGGCAGGTCCACCACTGGCGCCCTGTGCTTTTCACAGATGAGAGCAGGTTCCCCCTGAGCACATGTGACAGACGTGAAAGGGTCTGGAGAAGCCGTGGAGAACGTTCTGCTGCCTGGAACATGGTTCAGCATGACCGTTTGGTGGTGAGTCAGTGATGGTCTGGGGGAGGCATCTCCATGGAGGGACCAACAGACCTCTACAGGCTAGACAATGGCACCCTGACTACCATTAGGTATCGGGATGAAATCCTTGTACCCATTGTCAAGTGCAGTGGGTCCTGGGTTCCTCCTGGTGAACGACAATGCCCGGCCTCATGTGGGGAGATTATGCAAGCAGTTCATGGAGAATGAAGGAATTGATACCATTAAATGGCCCCCTCACTCTCCTGACCTAAATCCAATAGAACACCTCTGGGATGTCATGTTTCGGTCCATCCGACGCCGCCAGGTTGCATTTCAGACTGTCCAGGAGCTCAGTGATGCCCTGGTCCAGATCTGGGAGGAAATCCCCCAGGACAACATCCGTGGTCTCATTAGGAGCCTCCCCCCGATGTTGTCAGGCATGCAAACAAGCACGTGGGGGCCATTCTGAGTTGCTGCAATGAAATTTCAGCACAATGGACTCGCCTGCTGCATAATGTTTTCTTTTTGATTATCGGGATGTCTTTGAATTCAGTCCTCTGTAGGTTGATAATTTTCATTTCCATCAAACGATGGGAAGTCCTTACATTGCTAACACATTTCCCCATCCATATCAGTATAGCTATCCAGCAGGAGATTCCTCCCCATTGAGATCTGATGGGTTTTCAAAGTGTTCCTTTCATTTTTTTCACAAGGGACACCTCACTCTGTTGACAAACTAAAGAAACAGTACATCACTCAATCTTAAAAAGAGCATCAAAATACATATTTCATAGTCAATAATAGAGTGGCTTTCCACCTCAACACGTTTCACAAATGTAGTCTGCTTCCTCAGAATGGTATGTTATCTCAGTTTTTACATGCCATATATTGTCCATGTGTCAGGACCGTGGTTCTGAGACCACGACTTCTGCTGTGTTTGACAGTGGTTCTTCTTGTGGAGCCACTGGAGATGCTGGACAGCTCCCTGTCTGATCCTTTTGACTTGTCTCGTTTCTTGTTTCTGATGAACCTTGAACTCTGTGCACCTCCCAAGAACTTTCTGATGAAGACCATGTCTCTGCACTTCCTATTTGCAAGATTATTGTGCTCTCTCCAGCCAATATCTTGTTACTTTGTGCCTGCAGCTGTCCTTATCTTCACAAACGTAATCTGCTTCCTCACAATGGCATGGTATCTCAGTTTTTACATGTCATCCTGAATATTGTCCATGTGTCAGGACCGGCATCAGAATCCACAACTTCTGCTGTGGCTCTTCCTGTCCCTGTCGGATTCTTTAGACTTGCCTTGTCTCTTGTTTCTGGTAAACCTTGAACTCTTTCACCTCCCATGAACTTCCTGATTTAAGCTATGTCTCTGCACTTAGACCCCGCACCTCGGGTGAGATTATGTCAGCCGTCAGGGCAACCTGCTGGTCGGTGGGAGCCTCTCTACTGCTATAGCTACTGGTCTCCAAGCCTGACCCCTGATTGTGACACCATGTGTGTGCAGTGGACCAGCGCAGACCAAACACTGCTTTCTAGGCAAGAGCAGGGCATCTAGGGCAGAAGTCCCACCCTATGGTATTATATCCTAGTTGACCTAAAAAAACAACGTCCGGGGGAATACTTCCTCATACCAATAAACTGGAATGTGAGCTGGATGATAATATCTACCCAGATAGTGTGGCCAAGTATACCCCTTACTCAAACAGAAAAAGATTAAAGTGGGAACCGCAAAGACGTCAAAGAGCAGGCCAGATAGTCAAACACCACCCTGGTAATGTATGAGCTTCGGGGATAATATTCCAAATAAATGGGCAGCAACCGCCTGAGTGCCTGCTAGATACATGTAGGAACCATGGACCAGAAATGATCCCCGTACAGCTACAGCAGTAAGGAAGAGTCCATGAAGAAGAGCTTGGCTTGAGACCTTCTCCCAGCCATCTCAGATTGATTAAGCGGCTCACCCAGCGAAGCACTTCTGTCGTTTGCCACATCTTATAAATAGTGATCTCCCGCAGCGCAGAGAAAGCAGCACAAGAGCCTCACTGTCACCAACTCTTTCCAGGGAATCCGCCTTGACTCATTACCAGCACATAGGTGGTTTGTGGATATTGGTCTGCTCAGCCATACCACCCAGCGATTCTGCCAGTGACAAGGAATAATTCTTGTTCACTGCAAACAGGAGCAGCAAACCTCAGTGTTTACCCCTCCGATGTTCTGAATGAGGACAAAACCAGGTGACTCAGTACAGCTCTTAAAGGAGAAGGAGGGCTAAAGTGAAAAAAAAAAAAAGAGTTTAAAGTGTATCTAAAGATAAAACTTTCTTTTTTCTTTTTCATTTTTGTAGAGATTGGCTAAACTGCTGTCTCATTACAGCTCACATAATCAGCTCCTTCCAGAAGTTTATGGTCTGTGCTACACCACGGTGATAGGTACCCAACTGACAATTTTCTGCCCGGAAGGCCGCCCCTGGCCTCCACCAGCTTGAAACTTAATGTGATTGGGTTGCTGGACTTTGCTGTCAGCGGCAGGAAACACATGACCACAGATATGTAACCCAGCAAGCACGGGCAGGATTGCTACATATGCTTCATGAGTCAATCTTGAGGCGGCTTGTAAGCATGCATGATGGGGCACACTGCTGGAACTAGTGGTGTCTTGTCCGATGATGACACCCCAGTCATCTCTGCCTCCTTGCTGGCCTCATCCTCTGTCTCCTTGGAACCAACATTCCCCACCTAATGCCCAGAGCATATGCAATGCCCCAGACTAAACACTGCCATGTTGCCACCATTACCAGCTCCTTCCACCTCTTCTGGCTTCTTCAGGTACTCTGGCATTGTAAAAGTGCCACACAATGTTTCAGAGGGAAAACCTGCAGTCATAGGCTGCCTAGTCTTCCAGAAATCAGGACCATCCAAAAGAAAAAAAGAGGTGGAGGTGCAACATGGAGGTACAGAGCTGGGTGTTGCTATTTTTTTACTAATAACAATTTTTATTGGTTTTCATGCAAGTACAAACAGTACAGTAAAAGAGTATATGGAAAGAAAATAAACATAACAGAGATATACATCGATGGCAAAACTACAAAGGGTCAGGATCAGTTGAATCATATAATAACAGTGTGGAAATTATCAGGGCCTTATATTTTAGGTCGGCATAGAGGAAGTGAAGGTATCCCACGGGCACCAAATCATCTCAAACACAGCAAACGAACAACCATGTAATGCAGTCAAATATTCCATCTGTCTTACATCAGCAATAATTTTGTACAAAGTCTGCAATGAAGGGGGAGTAGAAGATAACCAGCACATAGGAATGCTTCTCCTGGCTGCGGTCAGAACATGTACAGCAAGTTTTCTGGATGGTTTAGGTAGACCCGGGAATGGTAAACCCAGCAAAAAATGTAATGGGTCAAGTGGGAGAGAGATATGTAACAACGATTGCAACAAGGAGCGGACCTCTTCCCAAAAAGGAATAATGGAGCTGCTTGTCCAAAAAATATGATAGAGAGAACCAAGGTCTCTACTACAGCGCCAGCAGACAGGAGAAGCACTCGGATTATAAGCATGGAGAACTTCAGGTGTTTTGTACCATAACATCATAATCTTGTATATATTTTCCTTAAAAACCACACAGACAGAAGATCTAGATGCATTTTCCCAAATTTTCTTCCACGTTAATAAATCAATATCACATTGTACAAATTGAGACCACCTACGCATGTAAAGGTGAGTGTCATTGGCTAAAGGGGGGGCATCCATAAGAAGCTTATGAGTATTAGAGATAATACCCCTTTGATGGGGACCCTGCATACATAAACGTTCGAAGGGAGTAGGCTTCCCCAGAATCAATAAGGGTGATAAGGTAGAAAAAAAGTGGCGTATTTGAAGGTAAATATAAAAATGTTGGGGAGGTAAAAGAGCTTTTTTCTGAAGATCCGCGAATGAGTATAACTTACGAGTCACCGGGTGAATCAAGTGACGCAGTTGAAAAAGGTCAGCTACTACCCAGAGGGACATCCGGGATATGGCCATGTTGTCTGGAAGGTTAGGATTATAGAGAATATTTGTCAGTGGGGAGCAGTCAGAGGCCAGTGAAAATTTAGCCTTACATTTCTGCCAAACAGTCATAGAAAAGTGCATGGGACCAAGGAATAGGTGGCGGAAGGATGAGACATCCACTGCTGTGGTCGACCAAAGGAGGGAGCATGGATGAGTTGGGGACAGTTGCAAAGATTCGATCTCAGTCCAAGTGTTGGGAGGATGATGGGTAGACCATGACACGAGAAAACGAAGGTGAGTTGCATAATAGTATGTTATTATATCCGGCGCCCCCAATCCCCCCCTAGTGCGCGGAGAGAGCAAAACAGAACGTGCAATCCTGTGCCGCTTGTTATGCCAAATGAAATGCAAGAAAGATTTTTGAAGGGAGTGCAGTTTGGACAGAGGAACGGGGATGGGGAGGGTTGCAAACAAATATAAGAGTTTTGGTAACACAATCATTTTTAATACGTTAATGTGTCCGAGAAAAGAGATGGGCAGGGCATCCCAGTGTTTCAGAGAGCGAGAAATTGCTATAAATAGTGGAGGGAAATTGGCTTCATATATGGATTGGTAAGAGGAAGTAAGATTAGTACCTAAATATTTTAAAGAATGGGTGCACCACCGGTAGGGAAAGGCTTCCTGAAGTGAAGATAAAACGGCAGGTGGGACATGTATTGGGAGTGCCTCAGTTTTGGACGTGTTGACTTTGTAGCCTGATATAGCCCCAAATTGTTTCAGGGTCCTATGCAAAATTGGTAAGGAGGTATGGGGACACGTAAGTGTAAGGAGGATGTCATCAGCAAACAGCGATAATTTGTACTCATGGGAATGGGATTGTATCCCGCGAATATCTGGATTCGACCTGATGGCGATAGCTAGTGGTTCCAGACATAGAATGAACAGCAAAGGAGAGAGTGGGCAACCCTGACGTGTGCCATTTGACATCCGAAAGGGGAGTGAAAGAAAAGAAGCTAATCTGACCTGCGAAAAGGGGGACGAATAAAGGGCCTTCAAGGCTGCTACAAATGGGCCCCTAAAACCAAATTTCTCCAAGACCCTGAACATGTAAGGCCAACTTAAACGGTCGAAAGCTTTTTGAGCATCCAAGCTCAATAACACAGTAGGGGTGGAGGATCGATTAACCAAGTCAATCAGATCAATGGATCTCCTGGTGTTATCTGCAGCATGTCTGGCAGGTACAAAGCCCACTTGGTCCCTATGTATGAGTTTGGAAATAATTCTGGACAATCGATTGGCCAAAATTTTAGTGAAAATCTTGTAGTCGGAATTGAGTAGGGCAATGGGGCGGTAGTTGTCCACAATAGAATGATCTTTATCGGGTTTAGGGATAACCGAGATATATGCCCGGGAGAAATCAGTCTGGGGTGTGATCCCCTTGAAAAGATCTCGATAAAAAGAGAGGAGATGAGGGGCCAGGATACCAATAAAGGATTTATAGTAGGAGTAAGGCAGTCCGTCCGGATCCGGGGCTTTACGAGAGGGGAGATGTTTAATTGTGTCCAATAATTCCTCTAGCGTAATATCAGCATTAAGGGTAGCAATGTCTGAGGATGATAGTCTCGGAAGTGACAGGGGGTCAAAAAAACGATCAAACGATGACTGTGTGAGGGGTGGATGAAGATCTGGGGACAGACAATTATACAGTTTCTCATAAAATGAGCCAAAAAGGGTTGCCATGACCCGGGGGTCATAGGTAGGGTTTCCATTTGGTTGCATTAAAAGATCAGGTAATGCAGAACACGACTGAGTCGATTGACCAACATACGATGGGGCTTGTTAGAAAATTCGTAAAATTTCTGCTTAATCCACAAGAGGGATTGTGCAGTCTTATTGGAGTCGAGAACTTTAATTCGGTCCCGTAGAGATGTTACCCTCCGGAGTCCAGAAATGGACGGCCTGGCCAACAACCGTCGCTCCGCCAAAACCAGTTGATGTATGAGAGAGGCTCTAGCACTCGCCGAAGACTTTTTTAAACGAGAACCCATAGAAATACAGAGTCCTCGAAAGACTGCCTTGTGGGCCTCCCACAGAGTTGAGGAAGAGCCTACGGAGCCAACATTGTGGGCAAAAGAGGTGTCAAGTCCCTGGGACAACTCATCTCTAAGATGATCTGTGGAAAGAAAAGTCTCATTAAGGCGCCAATGACATGGTTTGAGAATGACAGGAGGAAATAAAAGGTTTAAAGTCAGAGAGGCATGGTCAGACTAAGTGATGGGATTGATTTCGGAAGAAACCAGGAGCGGAAGCAGTGGGGCAGAGATAAAAAAGTGATCTAGGCGGGAGAAACTACGGTGAGGGGTGGAGTAGAAAGTGAATTGTTTATGGAGGGGATGTTTAATCCGCCAAGCGTCAAAGAGACGATGTTCCCTTATCAATCTACGAAAAGATTTTGAAGAGGAGCATTGCCGCTTTGAGGGGGTGGACTCAAAAAGGGACTTCCTGTCTTTATGGGGGGAAAAAATCAAATTGAAATCCCCTCCAACAATCACCTGCGAAGTGGAGATGGAATCTAGGTTAGCGAGTGTTTGGGAAAGGAATTGCAATTGACCCGTATTTGGGGCGTATAAATTCAACAAAACAAGGGGAGTGTCACCAAGCATACAGTTCAAAATAATGAAGCGACCCTGGTGGTCAACCTTGGAGGAAACAACCCGAAGGGAGCAGTGTGACCCAATCAAAATTGCCACCCCCCGGCCTTCCCGGAGGGATCAAAGGCTGAATAAGCTTGGGAAAAAAATCTCGAGGCAAAACAAAAAGAGCCAGTTGATTTGAAATGGGTCTCTTGTACAAAAATAATGTCTGCTCCTGAGGATCGAAATTCCCTCAAAGCCATCCACCGTTTTTGAATGGAGTTAAGGCCCTTGACATTGTATGACAAAAACCTCAAAGCCATTATAAAATAACAACGATTGAAGTACTTGTAGTAGAATGAAAAATGATTGAAATACCATCGATGTAGAAGAATAAAACACAAAAATCATAAAACAATCAGATAACACAAAAAAAAAAAAAAAAAACATAATAAAAAACAGATATCCACAAGGATATAAACTTGGGAACGTCAACTAAGCCCAAGTCGTCTAGGCCAGTGGATAGACAAAATCGGGGGCAGCACGACATCCGACTCAACAGGGGGGTCACCCAACCCGGCCAGAAGAAACAAAAGCAAAAAGAGCACCCAGCAAGGGTTTGGCCAGTCAGGAGAACAAAACCGGTATAGAACCCATGTATAGAGCAGGGGAGAGGGATCAACATCATATTCACCACAGATGATCACCCCAGAGAATCATCAGGCAGGCAGATCTCCTGGTCGAGAGGAACGTGGACGTTGCGGGGTGCGCAAGAGTCTCTTCCGATCTCTGCGGACCGGTGTCCAGATCTTGTTGGGAGTGATGGAGGGACGAGAAGGAGTAGGAGGCAATGAGGACACATCATCCGACAGAGGAGGAAGACCCAGCTGTTTTAGAAAAAAGTCCGCCTCATGAAGATCCCGGAGAACAACTTGGGTATTATCCTTAGAGACAACCAGCTTGAAGGGAAACCCCCAACGATACAGGACTCGGTGTTGCTGGAGGTGTGTGGTGATCGGCTTCAGAGCACGCCGTTTGGCAAGAGTAATCGGAGAAAGGTCGCAGAAGAGCTGGAGTCTGTCACCTTTGAATTCCAAAGAAGATGTTTGTCGAGCCGCTAATAGTAAGGCTTCTTTGCTTTGAAAGAAGTGTAAGTGTACTATAACGTCTCGTGGTCTGGTGCCCTCAACAGGTTTAGGGCCCAGAGAGCAATGAGCCCTATCCATTCGCCAATCTGTCTCTGGAACCTTTGGTGCAGTTGTGATGAAGAAGGACAGTAGGTGGCGGTGTAGTTGTGCGTCAGTGATAGATTCGGACATACCGTGAATACGGATATTTTGGCGCCGTTCCCTGTTTTCCAGGTCCTCTTGTTGGAGCTGCATCTGGGACATGGAGTGTTTCAGATATGCGTTATCTTCCTCAAGGACATGAACGTATTGCACCAATTCATCAAATTTGTTTTCCAATTTATCCGTGCGGTCTCCAATTTGGGTTATTTCCCCTCTGAGATCTATAGCCAATTTACCAACTTCAGCGGCTATAGAGGCGGTAATGTTGCGCAAAAAGACCTGCAGCTTGTCGTCCAATGCAGAGACTGTGAGTGCAGATGATGTAGCCTGCTGAGGATTTTGGCTGAGGGCTGGAAGATACCCTGGTGTAGGGTGGTTCATGTCCCCTCCTTCTGTGGCTTGTGAGTCAGAATCCTCCATATGAGGAGGAATCAGAGCAGAGGCTGTCAGTTGCTCTGATTTGGAGCAAGGTGCAGTACCCTCCGCGGCCACTGGTGGTCCGGGATCGTTCCTCGGACTCCTGTCACAACTTGAGGCCGGGGATTGCGGCCTAGAGAGAAACCGCCGAAGCGGCGAGGGCCGCGGGTCCTGTGGGTGCGGGGAGGGGGGCTTCCAGCGCCCTATTTTCCCCATGGACACCTCCCCTTAATGCCGTGCCGGGTGCTTTAACTATGTGACTCACCCGAAGCGGCGGGATCGCCATGGAGCGGTGAGTCACTATTTGGCCGGGGATGAGAGGAGCTCAGCAAGCAGCGTCCACCATCATCCCTGGTCGCGCATGCGCCCCGGTGTTGCTATTTTTACCTCTTTCTCATTCTCTCTTTCCTCCTTCACCCCTTTCTCCTCCACAACATCCTTTTTTTTCCTTCTTCTGTCACTTCTTTCTCTTCCTCCCCCACTAACTCCTCATCTACTTCTCCTCCCCTTTCCTTTTCACCTCTTCCTCCTCCATCTTCTTTCCTCCTTTTAGTTCTTCCTCCCCACCTCCTTCCCCTATTTCTTCACATCTTCTTCCTCTTCCTACTCCTTCTCCCCTTCTTCTTTCACCTCTTTATCCTCCTCCCACTTATCCTCCCCTTCTTCCCCCACCCTTTCCACCTCTTTCCTCCATTCCATCTCCCTTTCCCTCATCCTCCTCCACCAACTTTCCTCTTCAGTAACCTCACCACCACTTCTCTCTACTTCTTCCTTTCCTTTTTTCACGTCTTTCTCCTCCACCTCCCTCTACTCCTCCTCCCCTTCCTCCTTTACTTTGTCCTTCTCCTCCACCTCCCTCTGCTTCTCGTACCCTTCTTTCCTTACCTCTTCCTTCTCCACCTCCCTCTCCACCTCCTTCACTTCTTCCTTCACCTCTTCTCCTGCCTCCTCCAACTTCCTCTACTCCTCCCCCCTTCTTCCTTCACCTCTTCCTACTCCTCCACCTCTTATCTTCTCCTCTTTCCCTTCCTAGGTCACCTCTTCCTACTCCTCCACCTCTTATCTTCTCTTCTTTCCCTTCCTAGGTCACCTCTTCCTCTGCCTCCACCGCCATCTTCTCCTCCTCCCCTTCCTACTTCACCTCTTCCTCTTCCTCCACCTCCATCTTCTCTAACTCTGCTTCTTCCCTCACCTTTTCCTCTACCTCCACCTCACTATGCTCCTCCTCCCCCTTCCTCCTTTTATTCTTCTTTCTCCTCCACCTCCCTCTGCTTCTCGTACCCTTCTTCCTTCACCTCTTCCTTCTCCTCCACCTCCCTCTACACCTCCTTTGCTTCTTATTTCACCTCTTCCCCGGTCTCCAACTCCCTCTACTCCTCCTCGCCTTCTTCATTCACCTCTTCCTCCGCCTCCACCTCTATCTTCTCCCATTCCTCTTCTTCCTTCACTGCTTCCTCCACCTTCCTCTACTCCTTCTCCCCTTCGCCTCTTCCTTCTCCTCCACCTCCCTCTTCTCCTCCTTCACTTCTTCCTCCTTCACCTCTTCCTCTGCCTCCACCTCCATCTTCTCCTCCTCCCTTTCCTCCTTCACCTCTTCCTCTGCCTCCACCTCCCTCTGCTCCTCCTCCCCTTCTTCCTTCACCTCTTCCTTCTCCTCCCACCTCCCTCTACTCCTCCTGCTCTTCCTCCCACCTCTTTCTATGTGATGATGGCACAAGGAGAGGCTCTGGGGAGTTTAAGGCCTCGATAACACCTTGTACCCTTCTTCCTTCACCTCTTCCTTCTCCACCACCTCCCTCTACACCTCCTTTGCTTCTTCCTTCACCTCTTCCCCGGTCTCCAATTCCCTCTACTCTTCCTCCCCTTCTTCCTTCACCTCTTCCTCCGCCTCCACCTCTATCTTCTCCCCTTCCCCTTCTTCCTTCACTGCTTTCTCCACCTCCACCTCCCTTCTCCCTTCTCCCCTTCTCCTCTTCCTTCTCCTCCACCTCCCTCTGCTCCTCCTCCTCTTCCTCCTTCACCTCTTCCTCTGCCTCCACCTCCATCTTCTCTTCTTCCCTTTCCTCCTTCACCTCTTCCTCTGCCTCAACCCCCCTCTGCTCCTCCTCCCCTTCTTCCTTCACCTCTTCCTTCTCCTCCACCTCCCCCTACTCCTCCTGCTCTTCCTCCACCTCTTTCTATGTGATGATGGCTCAAGGAGAGGCTCTGGGGAGTTTAAGGCCTCGATAACACCATACGTGGTGTTATCAACTGATGGAAACTGACATATATATATTTTTATATATATATATATATATATATATATATATATATATATATATACATACACACACTGCATGTTGAAATACATTTTTTAATATTACAAAATATATGAAAAATATTTTTTTTAAATATATTTTTTTAAATATATTCTTCAGATTTTTTTAACATATAAATAAGTCATTTTAACACATATTGTTACATATATTTGTAAATGCATTCCAAAAATGTACATTTGTATTTTTAAAAAACATACAGTATATTTGAAATGTATTTAAAAAAATATTGTTCATATATTTTGTAATAAAAACGCATTTCAACATACAGTGTATATATATATATATTTATTGAAATATATTTTGAAATATATTGAATACGGCCAAAACTGTAGCATTTCAAATATATGGCAATATATTTGGGAAGAATATTTTTAAAATATATTTCAAATATATTTTTCTTCCACGGGGGTATTGTCTCAGGGTGAATGGGTGGGGGTGGGGGGGGGGGGGGGGATTATAAATAAACAAAACCCAACTAAATGTCATTCAATTACAGGGCTAATGTAGGTCAAGATAAAATCTGGTAACGAGAAATGCAATAAAAATATATGAAGAAATGAGCACTTCCTAGATAAACCTGACAGCAATAGTTGCCGTTCGGTTAATGGCTGCCACTCAGGGGGTCCGCGGGGGGCTGACGCAATAAGCGCTGCGTGTTGATATTTAGGCTGAACGTCGGTGTCTGTTTAACCAAGGAACCATCCCAAAGACAAAACACTAACAGAAGCCTTTGGCTGCCACAGTCAGGGGTCAGGCACAAAACACTGAGATTGGTCAACGTGATCCATTGATACTTCATCATTAGTGACCTTTCTCCCAGAAGGTGGTCTTACAGTGTATGTTACACTTGTGCGTCAGTCCGCCGCGTAGAGCCCACAGAGCCCAGGCTATACTCAGAGGAGCCTCTGCAAATAATCCAGGTTGGAGACACAACCCGGCCCTTGTGCAGATATCAGTGTGTCCGTTATGCTGAGTGACACCTGAGCGCGTATCTTGTTTATGCGTCTCTATTCAATGGAGAGTTATTATGTCTTTTAGCGCGCATTCATTCCAAGGCACAGAGGTTCAAAAGACACTTCCATGGAGTTCGTGCGTCTTGTTGGCCAAGAGGAGGACAAAAAAAACGGTCTGAACCAAAGTTTGTTATACAGTGCCTTGAAAAAGTATTCATACCCCTTGAAATGTTCCCCATGTTATCATGTTACAACCCAAACCGTCAATGTATTTTATTGGGATGTGATGTGATAGACCAGTGGTCGGCAAACTGTGGCCCCGGAGCCGGATGTGGCCCTTTGCTTGCTTTTATCCGGCCCTTGGGGCATTATTCCCCCCACCATCAAAAAAATTGGGGCATAGTTCCCGCCACTGACACCAACAATGGGGCATTATTCCTCCCACTAACACCAATGATGGGGCACTATTCCTCCCACTGACACCAATGATGGGGCACTATTCCTCCCACTGATACCAATGATGGGGCACTATTCCTCCTACTGATGCCAACAATGGGGCACTATTCCTCCCACTGACACCAATGATGGGGCACTATTGCTCCCACTGACACCAACAATGGGGCACTATTCCTCCCACTGACACCAATGATGGGGCACTATTCCTCCCATTGACACCAATGATGGGGCACTATTCCTCCCTCTGATACCAATGATGGGGCACTATTCTTCCCACTGACACCAATGATAGGGCACTATTCCTCCCACTGAAACCAATGATGGGGCACTATTCCTCCCACTGACACCAATGATGGGGCACTATTCCCCCCACTGACACCAATGATGGGGCACTATTCCTCCCACTGACACCAATGATGGGGCACTATTCCTCCCACTGACACCAATGATAGGACACTATTTCTCCCTCTGACACCAATGATGGGGCACTATTCCTTCCACTGACACCAATGATGGGGCACTATTCCTCCCACTGACACCAATTATAGGACACTATTCCTCCCACTGATACCAATGATGGGGCACTATTTCTCCCTCTGATACCAATGACGGGGCACTATTCCTCCCACTGACACCAATGATGCAGCATTATTCCTCCCACTGACACCAATGATGGGGCACTATTCCTTCCACTGAAACCAATGACCAATGAGCATGGGTGTCAAACTGGCGGCCCTCCAGCTGTTACCAAACTACATTTCCCATGAGGCATTGCAAGATTGACAGTTACAAGCATGACTCCCAAAGGTAGAGGCATGATGGGACTTGTAGTTTCACAACAGCTGGAGGGCCGCCAGTTTGACACCTCTGACTTAGAGCTTCTTACAGTGTGGCACACTTTGTAGAATCGGCCTCGTCATGTTCTACAACACTATCATTTAGTTTCATAGGTCATCCAGTCACTTTGGTTTGGAAAAACCAATAGTGGCTCCAGAAGGATTTTGGAGACAACCAGGAAAACTCGAGTAATGCAGCAATGCGTGTTCTCGCTTAGAGGAAAACTAGACCAAAAAAAAAAAAATAAAAACTAGAAAAAAGCTGCCTAAAGACCCCCCAATTGGAAAACATGTCTGTGTGAACATCACCCACCCAACGGCTTGGAAATGATGCAAAGTTAACACGTTGCGCTGGAAAGAATCCAGGGACAGAACACTGAACGTAGTCTTGAAGGAAAACCCGTAAGCAGTTCAAACAATGAGTCAAAATGGTAAGTTATTACATCCCCCCATGGAATGGAGAGCTTATTTGTACTTGGATCCGAAGCGACTCTTTAAATTCCTTCAAACGTTTAAAGAAGCAGGGTGGAACGAGAGTCAATATACAGCGAACATGGAAACATCCTAGTACCAGGACTCACCAAGAGAAGGTGACCAAACCCTTTGGCTTGCGTTGGCTTAGGTGTGCTAAGCTAACACAGGAAACCTTTGCATGTCTTGTTACTGGAACTTCAAGCCAGGAGTGTTACAGTAATTATGGGGCGGCTCTTGGGCATGAATAAAAAAAAAAAATTGGGTCACTCGAAACTAACAGACTTTTTTTAAATATTGCAGGTGATTCTCAACAAGGTTCCCACTTTAAAACTTCAGGTTCCTTTACTCACATGTTCTACCTGCTACACAATTATATTTACAAAACCTGGACTTTTATTATGAAATTAATATACAGTTAGGTCCATATATATTTGGACACAGGCACAATTTTAGTTTTTTTTAGGTATTTACCAAAACATATTCAAGCTATAATGGATATGGGCGGACAGTGCCCACTCTCAGGTTTAATTTGAGGGTATTTACATGCAAATTGGAGGAAGGGAATTAGGAATTAGCTCTTAAGAGTAGCCAACCCCCTTTTTCAAGGGACCAAAAGTAATTGGACACATAGTCATAAATAAAATGTTCATTTGTAATATTTTGTTGAGAATCCTTTACTGGCAATGACTGCCTGAAGTCTGGAACCCATGGACATGACCGAAGACTGGGTTTCCTCCTTTCTGTTGCTTTGCCTGAAGTCTGGAACCCATGGACATGACCAAAGACTGGGTTTCCTCCTTTCTGATGCTTTGCCTGAAGTCTGGAACCCATAAACATGACCAAAGACTGGGTTTCCTCCTTTCTGATGCTTTGCCTGAAGTCTGGAACCCATGGACATGACCAAAGACTGGGTTTCCTCCTTTCTGATGCTTTGTCTGAAGTCTGGAACCCATGGACATGACCAAAGACTGGGTTTCGTCCTTTCTGATGTTTTGCCTGAAGTCTGGAACCCATGGACATGACCAAAGACTGGGTTTCCTCCTTTCTGATGCTTTGCCTGAAGTCTGGAACCCATGGACATGACCAAAGACTGGGTTTCCTCCTTTCTGATGCTTTGTCTGAAGTCTGGAACCCATGGACATGACCAAAGACTGGGTTTCGTCCTTTCTGATGTTTTGCCTGAAGTCTGGAACCCATGGACATGACCAAAGACTGGGTTTCCTCCTTTCTGATGCTTTGCCTGAAGTCCGGAACCCATGGACATGACTAAAGACTGGGTTTCCTCCTTTCTGATGCTTTGCCTGAAGCCTGGAACCCATGGACATGACCAAAGACCGGGTTTCCTCCTTTCTGATGCTTTGTCAGGCTGTAACTGCAACCATCTTCAGTTGTTCTTTGTTTGTGGCTCTTTCTGCCTTTAGTTTTGCCTTCAGCAAGTGAAATGCATGCTCAACGGGGTTGAGATCAAGTGATTGACTCAGCAGAATATTCCACTTCTTTTCCTTCGAAAGATCCAGGGTTGCTCTTGCAGTGTGTTTTGGATCATTGTCCATCTGTACTGTGAAGTGCCGTCCAATCACCTTTGCTCCATTTGGCTGAATCTGGGCTGACAGTATATCTGTAAACACGACAGAATTCATACGGCTGCTTCTGTCTTCTGTCATATCATCAATAAACACCAATGACCCAGTGCCACTGGAAGCCATGCATGCCCATGCCATCACACTGCCTCCGCCCATGCCATCACACTGCCTCCGCCCATGCCATTACACTGCCGCCGCCATGCCACCACGCTGCCTCTACCCATGCCATCACACTGCCTCTGCCCATGCCACCACACTGCGTCCACCCATGCCATCACACTGCCTCTACCCATGCCACCACACTGCGTCCACCCATGCCATCACACTGCCTCCACCCATGCCATCACACTGCCTCCGCCCATGCCGTCACACCGCCTCCGCCCATGCCATCACACCGCCTCCACCCATGCCATCACCCTGCCTCCGCCGATGCCATCACACTGCCTCCACCCATGCCATCACACTGCCTCCTCCCCATCCCCATGCCATCACGCTGCCTCCACCCATGCCATCACCCCGCCTCCGCCCATGCCATCACCCCGCCTCCGCCCATGCCATCACACTGCCTCCTCCATGGTTTACAGATGCCGTTGTGTGCTTTGGATCATGAGCTGTTCCAAGTGTTCTCCACACTTTTTTCTTCCCGTCATTCTGGTACAGATTCATCTTAGTTTCATCCGTCCAAAGAATGCTTTTCCAGAACTGGTCCGGCTTTTATAGATTTTTTTTGGAAAAGTCTAATCTGGCTTTTTTATTCATCAGGCTTATGAATGGTTTTCACCTTGTGGTGAACCCTCTGTATTTGCTCTCGTGAAGTCTTCTCTTGATTGTAGACTTTGACAATGATACACCCACCTCCTAGAGAGTGTCCTTCACTTGTCTGGATGTTGAGAATGGGTTTTTCGTTACCATAGAGGGGATCCTGCGATCATCCACCACTGTTGTGTTCCGTGGACGTCCATGCCTTTGTATGTTGCTGAGCTCAGCAGTGCTTTCTTCTTTCCTCAGAATGGACCAAACTGTTGATTTGGCCGCTCCTAATGTTGCTGCGATCTCCCTGATGGATGTGTTTAGTTTTTGAAGCTTTACAATGGCCTGTTTCACTTGTATGGACAGCTCCTTTGAACTCATGATGTAGGTTCACATCAAAAGTTTCCAAATTGCAAATATCACACTTGGAATCAACTCCAGATGTGTTACCTGCTTAACTGATGAAAAACTAATGAAGGAGTAGCCCACACCTGGCCATGAGACACACTTTGATTCAACTATCCAATTACTTTTGGTCCCTTGAAAAAGGAGGGATGGCTACTCTTAACTGTAATTGCTAAACCCCTCCCCCAATGTGGATGTACATACCCTCAAATTACACCTGAGAGTGCGCACTGTCCGCCCATATCCATTACATAACTAGAGCTGGAATATGTTTTGGTAAATACCTGAAAAATCTAAAATTGTGCCTGTGTCCAAATATATATGGACCTAACTGTATAGTCACTACACTGGCCTTACCTTGCCTTCCTGGTGCTTCCGGGTGCTGGTGGCATCATTGCCCCAATATGGAAGTACTATAGCTCCTTATTAGGAATCCACCTAAAAGGGAGAAGTCCATCTTTTTCATTATGCCTTTGTTTTAACAGGAGTCGGCGCCACGTTTTAATGTTCACTATTATGCCGGGAGAGGCAAATATTTTGCCAGTTTAGCGAGTAAAGGGAATCCAGAGATGACTGATAATTCCATTCCTAGGCTGAAAAGACATCCACAGAGATCTACACTATATTGCCAAAAGTATTGGGCCAGCCCTCCCAATCATGTGATTCAGGTGTTCCAATCCCCTCCCAATCATGTGATTCAGGTGTTTCAATCCCCTCCCAATCATGTGGTTCAGGTGTTCCAATCCCCTCCCAATCATGTGATTCAGATGTTCCAATCCCCTCCATATCATGTGATTCAGGTGTTCCAATCCCCTCCATGGCCACAGATGTATAAACTCAAGCACTTAGGCATGCAGACTGCTTCTACAAACATTGGTGAAAGAATGGGTCGCTCTCAGGAGCTCAGTGACTCCAAGCGTGGTCCCCTGATAGGTGGCCACCTGGGCAATAAGTCCATCCGTGACATTTCCTGGTTACTAAATATTCCACGCTCAACTGTTAGTGGGATTATAACAAAGTGGAAGACACTGAGAACAACAGCCACTCAGCCACCAAGTGGTAGGCCACGTCACATGACAGGGCGGGGTCAGCGCATGCTGAAGCGCACAGTGCGCAGAAGTCACCAACTGTCTGCAGAGTCAATAGCTAAAGACCTCCAAACTTGGTGTGGCCTTCAGATGAGCCTAACAACAGTGTGTAGAGAGCTCCATGGGATGGGTTTCCATGGCCGAGCAGCTGCATCCAAGCCTTCCATCACCAAGTGCAATGCAAAGCGTCGGATGCCGTGGTGTAAAGCATGCCGCCACTGGACTCTAGAGCAGTGAAGACGTGTTCTCTGGAGTGTTGAATCATGCTTCTCTGTCTGGCAATCTGATGGATATGTCTGGGTTTGGCGGTTGCCAGGAGAATGATACTTGCCTGACTGCATTGTGCCAAGTGTAAAGTTCGGTGGAGGGGGGATTATGGTGTGGGGTTGTTTCTCAGGGGTTGGGCTTGGCCCCTTAATTCCAGTGACGGGAACTCTTAGGGCATCAGCATACCAAGACAAAAATGTCAATGAGACTCATCCCCTGAGGTGCTCCCATAGACCTAGTTTTGGGAAACCCCTGAAGTTTGTACAGTGAAGTGAAGTCAAGCGAAGTGCCCATTTACTCACCATACTCAGATACAGGTGCAGGCCCCTTTAACGCTTTTCTCACAGCTCCCTGGGTTCCTAGACATGCCTCCTTCAGCAGCTGACCATGCATTATTATTATTATTATTATAATACAGTATTTATAAAGCGCCAATAGTTCGCTCAGCGCTGTACATTACAAAGGGGGACAGAACATGTGACAGAACAATACCAATACAATGCGATACATGAGGGGATCGAGGGCCCTGCTCCTTGGAGCTTACAATCTAGGAGGGAGGGGATGGTGGTACAGGAGGAGATAGCTGTGGGGGATGGAGTGGTAGGAAGAGTGGAGGAGGTTGGCAAGTTAGCAGGGGGTGGGGTAGGCTTCCCTGAAGAGGTGGGTTTTCAGGGTGCGCCTAAAGGAGAGGAGAGTAGGTGATAATCTGATGGGTTGGGGCAGGGAGTTCCAGAGGATGGGTGACACCCTGGAGAAGTCCTGGAGGCGGGCATGGGAGAAGGAGACCAGGGAACTAGAGAGAAGGAGGTCTTGTGAGGAGCGGAGTGTGCGTGTTGGGCGGTACTTGGATATTAGGTCGGTGATGTAGTTCGGGGCAGTATGGTGGACGGCTTTGTACGTCAGTGTTAGGATTTTGAATTTGATCCGTTGGGCAATCGGAAGCCAGTGGAGGGATTGGCAGAGGGGGGTGGAGGACACTGAGTGGAGGCCAGTGGAGGGAATGGCAGAGGGGGGTGGCAGAGATGGAGCGGTTGGTAAGTTGGATGAGTCTGGCTGCCGTATTCAGGATTGACTGAAGCGGGGATAGCCTGTGGCGGGGCAGGCCAGTGAGGAGGGAGTTGCAGTAGTCGAGTCGTGATATGATGAGGGAGTGGATGAGCTGTTTAGTGGTTTCTGGGGTTAGGAACGTGCGGATTTTGGCGATGTTGTAGAGGTGGAGTCTGAATGAGGCAGAGTTAACTAAGCTAGCGATCTGTAGCCAGGTGAGAGGCTCTTCACTGTCAGAACCTGCAAGCAGGAGACTGAAATCATGCAGCTTCTCTGGAAGTCCAAGCCACTCTGGGGATTCACTCCCCCATTGCCACCGAGTACTCCAGTTTATTCTTGGGCTTTGGATCCCTCGTGATCACCTGTGTTACCAGAGCTACCCTGGACTTCATTGTGAGAGACGCTCTATGAGAATACTCATAAGTAGCTGTGTTCTGTACTGTGCTACTGAAGAAGCGATTCTCAGCTTGACTTCCTGTTGCTATACACGCTGATAAAGACATTGCTGTGAAGAGTCCATGTTTGTTCAGCTTGTTCTTGCTATTTTGACCCTTTTTTTCATTTCAATATGTTTAGTAAACTGCAAGTTACAGTTATTCCCTGTCTAACCATTCAGTCAATTTCCCATTCTCTAATTAATCCTCCCTCTTGCTGGTGGTCAGTGGCTTTACTCATTAATAATGAATCCCTCGCCCTTTGTGGTTATTGACGGTAATATTTATCCTCCCACCCCTCAATCACTGGAGGCCATTGGCAGCAATAACCCCACAACCCTTGTCATTGGAGGTCAATAGCAGTGATAACTAACTTCCCACACACCTTTTCATTGGCGGTCAGTGGTTTTCTTTATTTGACCACACCTTCACGTCACATCTCTTCTTATCAGGCTGGGACTATTCACTGTTGGGTGGAGACCACTTCACCTGACAATACCATAGCTCTTCCCAGCGGCGGACTGACCATTTGGAAACTTGGGCACTGCTCGAGGGCTCGGGGTCAGTAAGGGGCCCCATGAGATGCCCCTGGTACCTTTTTTATAGGCTTTTTTGAGTTTGGGCAAGGACACAGGGGCCCCATAATCCCCTATTGCCCGGGGGCCCCATGAGTTGTCAGTCCGCCCCTGGCTCTTCCAATACTGGTGCTGGAATGCAGAGAATGACCTAGAAAGACCTTCACAGAGGGACACTGGGGGCAGGTTCAATAAGTAAATCCTGATGTCTTAGGGAACATCTGTGGCCTTCCAGTTTCCACTGCAGGGTCTCTCTTCATGGGAGCACTGACTAAGGACTTAGGGATTGATTTACTAAAGGCAAATAGATTGTGCACTCTGCAAGTGCAGTTGCTCCAGAGCTTAGTGAATGAGGAGAAGGTTCACCTACAAAGACTACCTAGCCACATGCAAGGAAAATTTAAAAAACAGTATTTTTGCATGTACATGTTTGGATGGTGGGATTCAGCAGAGCTTCTGCTCATTTACTTAGCTCTGGAGCAATTGCATTTGCAGAGTGCAACTGCACTTTGCAAAGTGAACGTTCAATTTGCCTTTTGTAAATCAACCCCTTAGTGCCAGAATCTGCCCTCCTTGACTAGGATCATTGGAGCATCTTTCCACCATTAGGAGTCTTACGCCTCAGGATGTTCTTCAGATTTTGTTCTCTTGGGATTGCATTTATAGAGAATGCTTTAAACCTTTGACCTTGGTCCTATGGCTGTTCTCCTGTTTCCTCATTTGTGCAGGTTCTTCGAGTCCTAATGTCTGAGGGAAGATCTGTGGCTTTCTGGCTGGTTCTCTTCCCACTCCAGGGTCTCTGTTCATGGCAGCACTAACCAAGGACTTAGTGGACCATCTTTGGCAGGTCAGGAGCTGCCTTCCTTGCCTAGGTTCACCGTCAGGAGTCGTATGTCCCAGTAGGTTTAGAGATTGGGGATCTTTTTCTTCTGAGGAGGACTTCAGAACCTTTGGCACAGTTTGTGTCGTATTTAGCACTTCGCAATTCGTTCACTTGGGCGTATTATTAAATGCTTTAAAAAAAATAATTTGGCCTTGGTCCTATGGCTGTTCTCCTGTTTCCTCATTTGTGCAGGTTCTTCGAGTCCTAATGTCTGAGGGAAGATTTATGGCTTTCTGGCTGGTTCTCTTCCCACTCCAGGGTCTCTGTTCATGACAGCACTAACCAAGGACTTAGTGGACCATCTCTGGCAGGTCAGGAGCTGCCTTCGTTGCCTAGGTTCACCGTCAGAAGTCGTATGTCCCAGTAGGTTTAGAGATTGGGGATCTTTTTCTTCTGAGGAGGACTTCAGCACCTTTGGCACAGTTTGTGTCGTATTCAGCACTTCGCAATTCGTTCACTTGGGCGTATTGTTGAATGCTTTAAAAAAATCATTTGGCCTTGGTCCTATGGCTTTTCTCACTTTGCCTCGTTGCACAAAATAACTTTTCCACGCTGTCTGATCATCAACCCCTTTTCTCCCCAATCCATCCTCCATCTCACAGCTTTGCCTGAGGCAATGCTTCTCCAGCCACTTGGATGTATTATTGCTGCCGGTCCAGGCACCTCCCGCACAGTGCTCTGGTTTTTGTAACTTTTACCTACTCTACGAGGTGTGTAAAACAACGGCCTTGTGCGCTCCGTTCCTTCACACCCTCTAGAAAGTAGACGGAGCAGAGTGCACCGCTGTTGGCCATCGGCTGATGATGTGACGGAGGGGATTTTCCTATGAAACCCGCCAGCTTGTACCATGTAAAGGGGAGATTGCATGGCTGGCCACACAGGCGTGCTTGGCTGAGTAACTTGGTTGTTCAATTACTGTCGGCAGTAAAGAGAGAAAAAGGAACAGAGACCCTGAAAGATGCACGCAGTCTGATATCTATGTACTTTTACTGTGTTTTTTGAAAAAAGTCATGTGCCACAATTCAAATCCTGCATCAGGAGGCACAACCAGCGTTCAACTGACTGGCACTGAGGACACCAAGTTGTCCACTGTGCAGTTCTATGCAAGACTAAATTCCCCTCCCCCACGTGGGGGTCACTGCCAAGAACTAGTAGGGAGGTCGCCCACTAAGGGCAGGTTATGCACACACAAGCAGGGCAGCTGTTAGAAACCACGGGGCCCCATACTGCCAACCTGACAGGGCCCTTCCCAAAAGAAACACATTTTACTATGTTTCGGTTTATGAATGAACACAGTGAGCGATCATTACCAATCACTCATTGTGTTCATTCAGGAAAGGAAGGGGATTATAAATGTGCCATATTTACTGGGCCCTTCCCCACATTCCATCCTGAAGGATCCTATTGTGTGCTTGCAGCTGCTGGTGGGAAGGAGAGGAGGGAAGCCGGCAGCACTGCGGAGGTGGGGGCACACAGGGGGGTCCAGGGCAGAAGGGGGAAACGTAAGGTGCACAGAGAGGGTGATGAGTGCTGCTGGGGGGGGGGGCAATTACTGGAACCAATCCCCTGTATGCCTCTCTCTGCAGCAGCTGAAATCCAGCGGGAAGGAGAGGAGAAGCTTTCAGCTGCTGCAGAGACAGCCATTCATTGGTTCCAATTGCCTCCCTCTGCCACGCTGATCTCTCTCCCTACCGACATCTGATTCACCCAGCTGCCTGGGCCTCATACAGGAGGATTGGTGGTACCCCCTTATCCACAGCCCTGTCCACAAGCCACATTAAGTAGCATGCCACACACCACTGTCCTTTCTGAACAGTAAGCTCTTCATGCAGAAAGTCTAGGGACACCGCCATCCAGTGGTGTATTCAGCTCTTGTGCTGCCATAGGCAACACTAAAATTGCCCCCACCTCAGCCCCCGCCACCACTACTAAAATTGGGCACCCACCACCAGCACCCACCCCCCTTGGCCCCCACTGCCACTAAAATTGGGTGTCCCCAAAACCTCCAGCAACCCCCACAGCCTACCGCCATTAAAATTGGGTGCCCACCACCACCAGCAGCCCCCCCAGGCCCCACCACCACCACTCTCCACCAAACAAACACCTCCCTCAGCCCCTGTTGCCACCCACAGAGAGAAAGAATTAGTTATATACTAACAGGGGCGGACTGACCATTTGGAAACTCGGGCACTGCCGGAGGGCCCGGGGTCAGTAGGGGGCCCCATGAGATGCCCCTGGTACCTTTTTCATAGGCTTTTTTTAGTTTGGGCAAGGACACAGGGGCCCCATGATCCCCTATTGCCCGGGGGCCCCATGACTTGTCAGTCCGCCTCTGTACACTAACCTTAACCTCTCCGGAGCCAAGCCCAGTGTCTTCCATCCTTGTGCAGGAAGCTTACACCCTCCAGCAGCACACAGTTACCTCGGATTCAATATTGGAGCCTCACCAGGTCCCCAGGTGGGGAGCCCCCCACCACCTTGAAAATTGCCACCCTAGTCAAAGGCTTTATTTTCCTCATGGTAAATACGCCGCTGCTGCCATCTTGACCTCTCACTATAAGAACTCCACATCAGGAATTCTGAACTTGTTCTGCTCTTCACCAGCCCACCGCGTCTTACCATGACGCCATATCGTGTACTCATGCGAAAGGTTACCCTCCCAGGTTCCCAGGCCAGCTCCGTACCACAGCAGGATCCAATATGGAGACTGAGCCGCAAGGTGAGGGACACATAGCACACCAGTCCCCACCACAACCACTGCTGCCAACCCCCACCACAGTCACCTGGCCACTATATATCAAACACACTAAACATCTGCAGAACACATACAACCTTCTTGGTTGGACATCATTTAAGTGGTGATAAGTGGTGGGGATCATCCCAGTTTCACAATTTTCAGCCAGCAATGCTCTTTCATGCAGATGTAATTGGAATAGCTATACAGCCGCCGATTGCTTCTACCTGCGGAGGAAGGGTGTCCCGCACCCCCGCTGCCATCTTTCCCAGGCTCTCCCATCACATCGGGGGTCCATGGGACAACCCTGACCGGCGGCATCGGCTGCAATACACACATAGAGGGAGAGAAAATGACATTGTCCCTCCCTCTCTGTGAGATCATCAACAACAAGGACTTCATCGCTTCCATTTTCGGTTTACTGTTTGCAAAACTTTACCGCCTTGTACAAGCATCAGATCAAACCGATCTTGGATGCTGCTTAAATTGGTGAAGGTTTGCTTTAAAATATACCATTTTGTTAGATCTGTTTGATAAGTGATGTGTCAGCACAATTACCCCCGGAGATACAGACAATGGGAGGGATTCAGTAGTAAAAGCACTAGTAGCAAAAGGCAATGGGCAGGGCTGACACCACTCGGTCCACAAAAATGCTGTGTGTTCAGGGGCGGACTGACCATTTGGAAACTCGGGCACTGCCCGAGGGCCCAGGGTCAGTAGGGGGCCCCATGAGATGCCCTGGTACCTTTTTCATAGGTTTTTTTGAGTTTGGGCAAGGACATAGGGGCCCCATGATCCCCTATTGCCCGGGGGCCCCATGAGTTGTCAGTCCGCCCCTGTGTGTGTTGTCATCCAACTCCCTCTCAGACTGCCCCCTTACATCAAGTTCCTCAACAGAGTGCTTCCTTACATCAACTGTCCCAATCAGAGTGCCCCCTGACATTATTATTATTATTATTATTATTATTATTCAACTATCCCTAGCAGTGTGACCCCTTACCTCAACTATACCTATCACAGTGCCCCCTTACATCAACTGTCCCCATCAGAGTGCCCCCTTAGATCAACTATCCCTATCAGAGTGCCCCCTTACATCAACTATCCCTATCAGAGTGCCCCCTTACATCAACTATCCCTATCAGAGTGCCCCCTTACATCAATTATCCCTATCAGAGTGCTACCTTACATCAATTATCCCTATCAGAGTGCCCCCTGACATCAACTATCCCCATCAGAGTGCCCCCTTAGATCAACTATCCCTATCAGAGTGCCCCCTTACATCAATTATCTCTATCAGAGTGCCCCCTTAGATCAAATATCCCTATCAGAGTGCTACCTTACATCAATTATCCCTATCAGAGTGCCCCCTGACATCAACTATCCCCATCAGAATGCCCCCTTAGATCAACTATCCCTATCAGAGTGCCCCCTTACATCAATTATCCCTATCAGAGTGCCCCTTTAGATCAACTATCCCTATCAGAGTGCTACCTTACATCAACTATCCCTATCAGAGTGCCCCCTTACATCAACTATCCCTATCAGAGTGCCCCCTTAGATCAACTATCCCTATCAGAGTGCCCCCTTACATCAACTATCCCTATCAGAGTGCCCCCTTAGATCAACTATCCCTATCAGAGTGCCCCTTGACATTAACTATCCCTATTAAAGTGCCCCCTTACATCAACTATCCTCATCAGAGTGCCCCCTTACATCAACTATCCCTATCAGAGTGCCCCTTGACATCAACTATCCCTATTAAAGTGCCCCCTTACATTAACTATCCCTCTCAGAGTGCCCCCTTACATCAACTATCCCTATCAGAGTGCCCCCTTACATCAACTACCCCTATCAGAGTGCCTCCTTACATCAAATGTCCCCATCAGTGTGCCCTTTACATCAAATGTTCCCATCAGAATGCCTGTTTACATCAACTATCCCCATCAGAGTGCCACCTGACATAAACTATCTCCTTAAGAGTGCCCCCTTGCATCAACTATCTCTATCAGAGGGCCCCTTACATCAAATGTCTCCATGAGAGTGTCCCCTTACATCAACTACCCCTATCAGAGTGCCCCCTTACATCAACTACCCCTATCAGAGTGCCCCCTTACATCAACTACCCCTATCAGAGTGCCCCCTTACATCAGCTGTCCCCATCAGAGCGCACCCTTAGATCAATTATGCCTATCATGGACAAGTTGGAAGCACTCTCAGAGATCTGGAGGGGGGCACAACTAAAATCTGGGGGTGCATAGCCCACCCAAGCACCCTCCTAGATCCGGACCTAATATGGGGTGGGGGTGGGGCACTGGAATAGGGGGTATTTTCATTTGGGGGCTTGCAAAGGGAATTTATGCTTGGGGGGTAAGTGTAGAGATTAGTTCTTTACATATTTTAGGGGGGGGGGGGGTTTAGATGACACATAAAGCTCATACATTTTGGGGGGTAGGGGAACCCTTTGGCATCTTTGCCCTGGGCACTGGATGACCTGGTCCTGGCACTGCTTATCACAAAGGCCATAATCTAAAGATATTTCCACCTACAGTGGTGAATGGACACAGAATCCGAATGTCAGCAACGTAGCCTGAGATGCTAAGGTCAGTCCCTGCCGTCGGTGCAGTGTGGCTCCATGGCGTGCCATGGGGCGCCCGAGTGTTGGCTTGGCAGGACACACCGTAGGAAATACATTGAGGCTGGAGCTGGGCAGAGGGCACACAGACCTGGACCCCTTCCAGTGGCTTCTCGCCTAAAGTTTGTCCTGAACTCAGAGATTTGTAGCAGGCGGACGTGTGTAACCTACACTCAGTACACTCAGCAGCTCGCTCCAGTTTATTGACAGCTTAGGGTTGCAAAGAAAATACGCCGTGTTGTCTTTCTGGAACGCTCTCAAGGGGCCGAGGGCTACGCTAATGCTTTTTGATCACGGAGACGTCAATATGGGCTACCGGTCTGCATGAAAAACCTGGGACGTATTCCATCCCGCTCATGCCAGCTATTTGGCATCTAGTCACGAGGTTGACTGAAGAAAGTGTCCGGTTATACCCGGGTCTGGGATACATTGCCTGTGTGCTTCCATAAAAAAATACTTTTACTAAAAAAGAAAAAAGCAAATAAAATATTATTCAAAAATTGGCATCACCTGACCGAGTACAGAGGTCACATGGGAAGCAGCCCTGATCGTCAGTGGAACTGCAGAAAAGGAAGATTTGGTAGCACTTCCAGCTTTGCTCTCTGTGCTATGGAGGCATTGGAGGTGGGGTAGTGGTCAGCAAGAGGAGGGGGTAGTAAGTGGTCGAACGGGGGATGATTGTATTCAATGTTCAGGATTTCCACCTGTCCAGCCCCTGTTAATGTAAGGAACATTTTCCACTGGACCACAAATGTATGGGGACATTCTTCCCACTGACCACCAACTGTAAGGAACATTTCTTCCCTCTGTCACCAATGTAAGGGACATTCTCTCCCACTGATCCCCAATGTAAGGGACATTCTTCCCACTGATCTCCATGTAAGGGACATTCTTCCCACTGATCACCACATGTAACGAGACATTCTTCCCACTGACCCCCAATGTAAGGGGACATTCTTCCACTGACCTCCAAATGTAAGGGACATTATTCTCACTGATCTCAATGTAGGTGCATTCTCCCCATGATCACCAATGTAAGGGACTATTCTTCCCACTGACCACAATGTTAGGGACACTTAGCTTCCACTGATCCCCCCAATGTTTAAGGGACATTCTTCCCATGACCCACTGTAAGGAGCATTTTCCATGGACCCCCCAATGTAAGGGTACATTTCTTCCACTGACCACAATGTAAGGGACATTCTTCCATGCACACCTGATCACACAAATGTAAGGGACATTCTTCCCACTGACCCCAATGAAGGAGCCATTCTTCCCTCTGCCTTCCCAATGTAAGGGACATTCTTCCACCGATCACCATGTAAGGGGCATTCTTCAGAATGACACCCAATGTAATGGACCATTCTTCCCATGACCCCAATGTAAGGGACATTCTTCCCACTGACCCCCAATGTAAGAGGAGAGCATTCGATCCCTCTGACCCCCAAATGAAAGGGACATCCTTCCCACTGACCCCAATGTAAAAGGAGCATTCTTCCCACTGACCACCAATGTATAGGGGACATTCTTTCCACTTACCCCCAAGTGGTAAGGACATTCTTCCTACTGACCACCAATGTAAGGGACATTTCTTCCCACTGACCACCAATGTAAGGGACATCTTTGCTTCCCACTGATCACCAATGTAAGGGACAAATCTTCCCACTGCATCATCCCATCTGACCAAATCTTCCACCCTCCAATGTAAGGGACATCATCTCTTCCCACTGACTCCAATGTACGGGCATTCTTACACTGATCACCTATATGTAAGAGAATTCTTTCCACACTGACTCAATGTAAGGGGCCATTCTTCCCACTGACTCACCAATTGTATGAGGACATTTTCCCACTGACCCTCCAATGTAAGGGGCGGATCTCCCGACTGAGCACGACCACAATGTAAGGGGGACATTCTTCCTCCACTGACTACCCCAATGTAGGGGACATTCTTCCGACTGACCACCAAAATAAGGGACATTTCTTCCCACTTGACCCCAATGGGGACTTTCTTCCCAAGGGGACATTCGTCTCACACTGACACCAATTTTCACTCACTGACACAATGTAAGGGACATTCTTCCCAACAATGTTAAGGGAATTCTTCCACTGACCACCAATGTAAGGACATTCTTCCCACTGATTCACCAATGTAAGGGACATTCTTCCCACTGATCACCAAGTAAGGGACATTCTTCCCACTGACCCCCAATGTAAGGGCCTTTCTTCCCACTGTCCACCAATGATAAGGAGCTTTCTTCCACTGACACCCCATTGTAAGGGACATTCTTCCCACTGACCCCCATGTAAGGGAATTTTTCCCCACGCCCACCAATGTAAGGGACATTTTCCCACTGCCACAATGAAAAGGGACATTCTTCCCATGCCCCACAAGTAAGGGCATTTTCCATGCCCTCCAATGTAAGGGAGCATTCTTCCCATGTCCCCCAATGTAAGGGAGTTTTCCACTGACCTCAATGTAAGGGAATTCTTCCCACGCCTCCAATGTAAGGGATTTTCCCACTGACCTCCAATGTAAGGGACATTTTCCCCATGAACCCCAATGTAGGGGCATTCTTCCCACTGACACCCAATGAAGGGAATTTTCCCCATGACCCCCAAAAAGGGCTTTCTTCCCATGTTTCCCCAAATGAAAGGAACATTTTCCCATGCCCCCAATGTAAGGAGATTTTCCCCTCTGACCCCAATGTAAGGGACTTTTTTCATGATCCCAATGAAAGGGGGACATTTTCCCCTGACCCCAATGTGGGCATTTTCCCTTGCCCCCCAATGAAAAGGGACATTTTTCCCCCACTGATCACCAATGAAAGGGACTTTTTCCCACGACCCCAATGTAAGGGATTCTTCCCTCTGACTCCCAATGAAAGGGACTTTTCCACTGACCCCAATGTAAGGGAAATTCTTCCCACCGACCCCCAATGTAAGGGGCTTTCTTGAGACCACCAATGTAAGGACATTCTTCCCACTGACCCCCCAATGAAAGGGCATTTTCCCCACTGCCCCCAAATTTAAAGGGGCTTTTCTTCCCTCTGACCCCCAATGTAAGGGAATTCTTCCCATACCAAATGTACGGGGCATTCTTCCCCGACCCCAATGAAAGGGAATTTTTTCCCATTTCCCCCCAAAGTAAGGGAAATTTTTCCCCAAATTTTTTCTTTTTTAAAAGTCTCGCAATCAAAAAACTTAAAAAATTTACGAATATAAAAAAATTTTTAAATTTTTTACAGCAAAACAAAAATAAACTAGCAAATTTGCGTCGAAAAAAAAAAAAGCCTCAGAAATGAATTGAAAAATTGGGGAATAATGTACTACCATCAACACTCACCGCATAAAACCGGTGAGGCAAGAAACCCACCCCCCCCCTTTGATGCACCCCTTCTTCAAAAAAGTCTTAATAAACAAAAACTACGGGAGTTGAAAGAACAGTATAAGGAAAGAGCCCCCCCAGGATGGACGTTCACAAAGGAGGTTGATATTCCCTCCCGCCCTTATCCAGCCCCCGAGGCTCTCTGCCCCTCTCAAGCCCCCGAATTTCCACCCACCCAGAATTCGGCACCCCCACCTCTACGGGAGGACTTTCTTCCGGATGGTAATTAAACCCCGTGGTTCCGTGAAAGAAAGGGACAACTATACAACAGAAAAAGTGTATCCAAATCAAACCCCAGTGGCGGGGGAATGCCCGTACCCCCTCGTAATCATGGGATAGAGAAAAGGGGATCCCCGAGCCCTCCCCCCCCTTTTATCACCTTTGTTAAAGGGCACAGGGCAGAAAGTGGTCCATAGACTCACTTTACCAACACACTCTGCTTAGGACAACCCCCGATCATCCACAGGGGGGGGTTGCTTCGGGTTCCCTTCACTAGACCCTTTCCCATGGAAAGCGGCCCGGTTGATCCCAAAAATTCAAAGGGATTTCTCCAATTTAATTAAACGCAAATCCTCCCTCTTTACGGACCCTGGGCAACCCTTTAAGGCCCCGTGAACCGAAAGCAAAACCCAAAAAATCCTCCCCAGAAGTTCCGGGGGGCCCTGAACTCCACTGTCACCTGCCACTGCCAAAGTATTTTCGGGACACGGGGAACAAAACCCGGGAGCTTGCCATGTCGGACTCTCAGACTTTTCTGGGCCCCTTTCCAGAAATGCAGAAAAGGCCTAAACCAAGAGAAAAATCCCCCTCCGGCGGGGTCTTGCTAAAATTTACCAAGATTGTTTTTTAAAAAGGAAAAGAAAAAAAAACTATCGGGTTGCCTTTCCCTGGGCCCCCTCCCCCCGGGACGGAAAGTTAATTGCTTTTGATAAGTTCAGTTTTCCCCTAACGTTGGAAAAAAACAGCTTTTTGCCCCGTGCATGAGGTTTACCGGCAAGTACGACGAAGCTGAATATAAAAGTCGGGTCAGGTAAGTTTTGACAAGCAACCCTCTCTCTTAGGAAACCCCTCCACTCTTCCAGCTGTACTTTGGCTTTGGAATTCCAAGCTTTCCCCCCCCCCCCCAAAAATTTCCCCCCCCCCCCCCAACCCCCCCCCACCCCACCAAAAAAACTTCTTCTTTCGGGTTTGTTTTAGGCCAGAAGCCCCCGTGTATGCTTATCAAGGACCCCTCCTGGCCTCCTCAGCCCAGAGATAAACAGACACTCATCAGTTAGGAAATGCCCTTAAAAAGGGGGAAACCCCGCAATCCCCAGAGGCACCCCGCACAACGATGCGCCCTCACCCTTTCTTAAAAGGGGGTCGATTGCGAAAGCATATAGCGGGGGCTCAAAGGACACCCCTGGCGACCCCAGAGCCGACCTAAAAAGGGGCCGCCAACCCCAACCATTACAAGTGGGAAGCCTCACCCCTTTTTATTAATGTCTTCAGCCAATTTTAAAAAACCCCCCCTGAGGCCATTTTAAAGCGAACACAGATTCATGATTCACCGATCAAAGCTTTTCCCTGATCCAATGCCGCAAGTACTTTCTCCATCCGGGCACCCCTGCAGTTCCAAAAGCCCCCGGATACCCAAAAAACCGTGAAAAGGTATTCTACCTTGGAAACAGTGTGGGGCTGGACAACAAATCGCTGTACTGAGAAAAGCCCCAAAAAAAATAATCTTTGCCAAGATTATAAACATTGAGAAGACTGATGGGGCCCCAGTTTCTTTTATTGGGGTTTTTACTTTTGACAAAAGATCAAAGCAGATTCCCTCGGAGGGGGGGAGCAAACCCTTTTGGGAAGCTATTAAAAACCCCCGCTAAAAGGGCCCCAGATGGACTTAAAAACTTGTAAAATTCAGCGTAAATCTCCCCCTCACACCTAATAACAAATTTTTTTTATCCCCCCATCTCCTTCATCCTCCCCCCCTCCCCCACCCCATCCCCCCCCACCCCTCACCCCCTCCCTATCCCATCCCTACCCCCTCACCCCTCCACCAACCTTACCCCCCCCCTTACCCCCCCCCCCACCCCCCCAAAAAAATTCATCCCAACATTTCCCCCTTTTAAAAATTAAACCCTCTCCCCTCTTAAAGTCCATCTACCCCCCCTTTAACCCAAATTTTTAACAAAACCTTCAAAACCCACCTTTAACCTCCCTTTTTCCATTTTTTAACACCTCCAAAACACCGGGGTTTTAAAAAAATTATCTTTTAACATTTTCCCCCCCCTTTTACTTCAAATTTCACCATCCCCCCCTAACAACCTTTCCCCCAACCCCCCCCCCATTCCCCCCGGGACGTTTCCATAATTTTTTTTTAAAAAAACCAACTCCGTGCAAGGCCCCAAGAGACAAAAAGGGGGGACCCTTCCCCCCCCCTTTTTGCAGTGAAGGCCCAATTTTGGCCGGTCTTTCCCAAAAAAAAATTTTTACAAACAAATTTGGGAAAAAAAGGGGATCCCATTTGCCAATTTTGGGGGGACTTAATGGACCCCTTTAAAGGGGGGGGTATTGGGATTGGGGTATTTTTTTAACTTACCCAAACCCCTTTTTCCCCCCTTTTTGTTCCCCCCCCCCTTTGAGATGAAAAGGGGAATCAAAACCTTCCCCCCAAAAAAAAGAAAGTAACCGCCGACCGGACGGGACCTCTCTCCCCCCCCCCCCCTTCCCCCCCTTTCCTTCCTTTTTCCCTTACCCTCCCCCCAAAACCCCCCAAGGAAAATTTGGGAAAGGCCCCCCCTCCCCACGGTCCACCCCCTCGGCCCCCCCCCCCAAACCCGACCATTTGTGGGGGGGGGGGGGGGGAAGGGGGAAAAACCCCCCCCCCCGCCCCCGGGTTTGGGGGACGAGGGTTGGGACAAGGGGAACAGGGGGCAAACCGGGGGAAAAAGGGGGAAAAAAACCCCCAGCACAAATGCCTACATTTCCCCCTGCTCAGCTCCCATCCCCTTTTCCCGTTTGACTGCCTCCGCCTGGGGTTTTGGGGTTTGGGAAAAATTTAGGTTTTCCCTGTGGCCAAAAAACCGCTCGGGGATTTTGAATGGCCCAAAATTTTTTTTTTTTTTTAAAATTTTGGGGACCAAAAAGGGGTTCTCTCCCCAGAAAATTTAGCGATTGAAGAAAAAACAGCCCCCCCCAAAAGGGGAGGGAAACTAACCCTTTCCCCCCCAATGCACTGACCCCCCCTTTTTTAAACTCCCGGCCCCGAGGGGTTAACCCCCAAAAGTCGGGTCAAAACCCCAAAAGCCCGGTTTTCAGGCCGGACACCTTTACAACCCCCCTTTTGGAAAAACCTTTCCCCCAAACCCCCAAAAAGGTCCGCCCCCAAATTTTCCCCCAAAAATTGGGGTTGGTTTTCAAATACCCAAAAAATTTTACGCCGAAACAACCCAAAACCCTCCCCAAAAATTTGTCCTCCCCCCTCCCCCTTAAGGTTTCCCCCCCCCCCCCTTTACCCAAATTTTTTCCCCAAACCCCCCCCATCCCCCCCAAAACCCCCCCCTTCCTTTTCCCCCCAAAAAACCCCCCCCCTTTGGGGCCCCAAAACGGGGGGTCCCCCCTTTCCCAGCAGAAAATTTTTAGTCTGGGATTTGGTGAACTTCGTACCGGGTTTAAAATTTTGGTGGGTACCCTTTTTCCCCAAAAAAATTTTTTTTACCCGTTTACAGTTTAAATTCACCCCAACCCCCCCACTCATTTCTTTTTAAAAAAAAACCCTTTTTAAAACAGGGTTTACAGAAAAATTTATCCGCCAAAAGAATCCATGTCCCCTTTTTCCAAAAAGGTTGCCCCGGTGGTTGGTTCCCACCCAATAGCTCCTGGGCTGGCTCCCAATGGGCAGTGTTTCCCCCCCCCCCCCCTTTTAGCTTGGGGGGACCAGGGAAACATTCCTAGGTGGGCCTTTGGTTAAACTCTGGGTTGGGGAAAAAGGGAATTTTCCTCTTTTTTGGTGAGGTTCCCCCACCCCCGTGGCGGGGGCCTTTTGCAGGGTTTTTCCCAGGGGAGGACCCCCCAGGGGCCCCCCCCTTCCTAGGTTTGTCCCCAACTGGGGGGACTTTGGGGGGCCTTTTTTTCCCCACGTTGGGTTTCGTTTTAAATCCCTTTTAACTCAGGGGTTCTCAGGGGCAAAAAAATTTTTTTCCCCGGGGGGGTTTGGGGGGGGGGTTTTTAAAGGGCCTTTTACCTTAACCCCGGCTGGTTTTAAAACCCCCGCTGAAGGGGGAAACCCTATTAAAATTTTTTACCTTCCACTCTGTTTCCCCCTTTTTTTAAACCCCCTCTTTTCAAAATTTTTTTTTAACGGGCCCCCGCCAAACTTTTTTTAAAAAAAAAGTTCTTTTTTTTCTGGGGAGGTGGTTATTTTTTTTTCCCAGGGGCCCCCAAATTTTTAAAATTTTTTTTAGATTTTTTCAAATTTTCCCAAAGTCCCTTTCATAACCCTTTTCTAAAAGGGGCCCCCGGGGGGGGACCCACAGCAGGTCCTCCCCCCCTTTCCCCAGGCCCCTTTATGGGGGGCTCCCCGGGCCCCCCAGGGTTTCCTCCAAGCACAGGAAGGCCCCCTTAAAAAGGCCGGGGGGGGGCTTTTTCCTCCCCCTTTCCCTTAACCAAATGTAAGGGCTTTTCATGACCCCTTGGGGGCCCCTTTTGATCACCAATGTAAGGGAATTTTCCAAGACCCAATGTAAGGGACCATTTTCCCCCTGACCCCAAAAAAAAAGGGTTTTAAATTTTTATAAACCCCCTTTTAAAACCCCCTTTAAAATTTTTCCCCCGATCAACCATTAAAAATTTTCCCTAACCCCAAAAAGGGACATTTTCCCACTGTCACCAATGAAGGGCTTTTCCCCGACCCCAATGTAAGGGACATTCTTCCCAAAAACACCAATGTAAGGGTTTTTATGATCACCAAAGTAAGGGCATTTTCCCCCGACCCCCCTGTAAGGGACATTTCCACTGATCCCAATGTAAGGGAATTTTTCCCATGACCCAATGTAAGGAAATTTTCCCCCTGACCCCCCTGTAAGGGACATTTTCCCCCTGACACAATGTAAAGGGGAAATTTTTCCAGACCCCCAAAGTAAGGGGCTTCTTCCCTGAACCCCCAAATTTAAAGGGGCATTTTCCTGCCCCCCAAAGTAAGGGACTTTTCCACTGACCACCAAAGTAAGGGACCTTCCCACGTCACCAAGAAACTTTTCCCCAAAAAACCCTTTTCCCATTTTTTCATTTTCCCCAAAAAGAAACCCCCAAAGAAACCTTCCCCCTGACCCAAGAAGGGTTCCCACCCACCAAAGTAAGGACATTCTTCCCGCCCCCAATGTAAGGGTTTTCCCACTACCCCAAAAAGGGACATTTTTTCATGACCCCCCAAAAAAAATTTTTTTCCCCCAAACCCCTTTAAAAAACTTCCCCACTGACCCAATTTAAGGGATTCTTCCCCCCCCCAAAAAAAATTTTTATGACCCCCCAAAGTAAGGGAATTTTTTCCCCTGACCCCCAATGTAAGGGACATTTTCCCACTGACCCAATGTGAATGTATCATGAGTTGTAGATGAACAGTAGTAATGTTTGGCAGGGGTTCCCTGACACTGGAAAGCTATTTCAAGGCTTCCTCTGTGTTGATAAGGTTGGGGAAAGCTGCCCTGGAATGAGCCATTATTGTCGGTGTGCATGGGACTGTGCTTGGGACTGGCGGCCTTTGCACTAACAAGGGAGACCTGGTGGGGCAGACATGCTGGGAGCAGCCATCTTGGTATACTGGGATCTCTCCACCAGTCTTGGCTTTGCTGCTCTGAACCTCCTCTGTCCATCCTCAGGGACTTCTGCAGGGTCATCAGTGAAGGCAAACTTGTCTGCTCTCAGGGGAGACTCCATGTGCTGGATGAACTTCAAGGTTCCATATTCACCCTCAACCCCCTGGCTGGTTGCTACTGACAACTCCTCAGCCTGACATGGGGGGAGAGACGCTGATGTAGATGGTGCCGGGTCATCCATTACCTGAGGCTGCTGATCCACAGAGCTCGCTGATGTCTGGCTGGCAAATCTCCTCTCATTATCAAATTTTTCTTTAAACGCTCCACTTCTTGCTTTCAACTTTTCTAATAATAAAGATTGTCTCTTTACTTTATCCTCCATGTGCTGGAGCGCTGGCTTCATGCCCAATCTGTTCTTACTCCAGGCCTGGCAGTATTTGGCTCTGAAGGATTTGTGTTCAGATTTTAAAACATTAAGTTTCTCCTCAGCTCTTCCAATAGTCACCAATCTATCAGTAATCTTCTGTCTGAAGACACCGACATCCTCACCAGGGCTGGGACCCACAGTCAGGTCCTCCACCTCCTCCTCTTCACTAGGCCCAGTCTCATCAGGGGAATCCCTCCCAGGGCCTCCCCCTGGATCAGGCATGGTTCCTGGGCCAAGCTAGCAGGCAAGGCCCAGGCTTGAAAATGCTGGTTCTCAGGGAGAGCTCCTTCAGTGTGTCCTCCTCCTTCTCCCACTGACCACCAATGTAAGGGACATTCTTCCCACTGACCACCAATGTAAGGGACATTCTTCCCACTGATCACCAATGTAAGGGACATTCTTCCCACTGACCACCAATGTAAGGGACATTCTTCCCACTGATCACCAATGTAAGGGACATTCTTCCCACTGACCACCAATGTAAGGAGCATTCTTCCATCTGACCCCCAATGTAAGGGACATTCTTCCCACTGACCACCAATGTAAGGGACATTCTTTTCACTGACCCCCAATGTAAGGGACATTCTTCCCACTGACCACCAATGTAAGGAACATTCTTCCCACTGACCCCCATGTAAGGGACATTCTTCCCACTGACCCCCAATGTAAGGGACATTCTTCCCACTGACCCCCAATGTAAGGGACATTCTTCCCACTGACCACCAATGTAAGGGACATTCTTCCCACTGACCCCCAATGTAAGGGACATTCTTCCCACTGATCACCAATGTAAGGGACATTCTTCCCACTGATCACCAATGTAAGGGACATTCTTCCCACTGACCACCAATGTAAGGGACATTCTTCCCACTGACCCCCAATGTAAGGGACATTCTTCCCACTGACCCCCAATGTAAGGGACATTCTTCCCACTGATCACCAATGTAAGGGACATTCTTCCCACTGATCACCAATGTAAGGGACATTCTTCCCACTGACCCCAATGTAAGGGACATTCTTCCCACTGCCCATCACACGAATGTATCATGAGTTGTAGATGAACAGTAGTAATGTTTGGCAGGGGTTCCCTGACACTGGAAAGCTATTTCAAGGCTTCCTCTGTGTTGATAAGGTTGGGGAAAGCTGCCCTGGAATGAGCCATTATTGTCGGTGTGCATGGGACTGTGCTTGGGACTGGCGGCCTTTGCACTAACAAGGGAGACCTGGGCATGTTCTCAGGGTAGGCGCTACAGGTGTTAAATCCCAGGAGAGTCCCCCAGAATCTTAGTGACATGGAAGAGGGTGTCATGGAGACATGAAATGAAGGGGAATCTCTCCAACGTGGACATAGCGAGCAGTAAACCTGAGCGAGGTTCTAGTCCCATCTACAAAACAAAACATTATAAAAACATTTAAAAAAATAATGTTGCAGTTGTACTTTTAAGACTAACTCCAGCGAAATAAAACTATCCCCAACATCTGTTGAAAATAACAATCCAACTCCGACTACGATACTCTCCTCTTGAGCGTTGTCTACCTCTAAGGGATCTAGTGGCACTCCACCTGTTTGGCAGGAGTCGCCCTTTAAATGAGGCTCTCTATGGATGGAATGAGATGAGAGTGTCGCTGCTCTCCTGGTTATTTCACCACTTAGGTACAATAAAGAGGGATTGCTCTTGGCTTGGACCACGGCAGACACATAACAAAACCTGCCGCTGATTTTTTTAGCAGATGCTCTGTAGGGAGCGCACAGGGAAGGGGGGGGGGGGGAGGTGGCTGCCCACCAGAAGTGGCGGCTGCGTTATGGAGTGCGAGCGGCCTGCGTTAATGCGAAAACACCGGCTCGGCGTGCCAAAGTGATGTCAGGTGACCTCTTGTAGGAACAGCAGAAGCAACGAGGTGTCACCAAAACCTTGTCTGACCGTGCCCTGGGTTTTCATGTATTTTTCAATATTTGCAGGGTGAAAAAAAAGGTTTTATAATGAATGCATAAAATGTAAATTAATTCATATGTCCACCTCGTACATCTGGGAGTGCCCCTCAAAATCCCTCCTTACATCCAGGAGTGCCCCATAAAATCCCCCCGTACATCCAGGAGTGCCCCGCAAAATCCCACCTTACATCCGGCAGTGTCCAGCAGAATCCCCCCCTTACATCCAAGAGTGCCCAGCAGAATCCCCCCTTACATCCAGGAGTGCCCAGCAGAATCCCCCCCTTACATCCAAGAGTGCCCAGCAGAATCCCCCCTTACATCCAGGAGTGCCCAGCAGAATCCCCCCTTACATCCAGGAGTGCCCAGCAGAATCCCCCTCTTACATCCAGGAGTGCCCAGCAGAATCCCCCCCCTTACATCCAAGAGTGCCCAGCAGAATCCCCCCTTACATCCAGGAGTGCCCAGCAGAATCCCCCCTTACATCCAGGAGTGCCCAGCAGAATCCCCCTCTTACATCCAGGAGTGCCCAGCAGAATCCCCCCCTTACATCCAGGAGTGCCCAGCAGAATCCCCCCCTTACATCCAAGAGTGCCCAGCAGAATCCCCCCTTACATCCAGGAGTGCCCAGCAGAATCCCCCCTTACATCCAGGAGTGCCCAGCAGAATCCCCCTCTTACATCCAGGAGTGCCCAGCAGAATCCCCTCTTACATCCAGGACTGCCCAGAAGAATCCCCCCTTACATCCCTGCCAGCAATGACCCCTTTCCTTTGCCCTACTAGCAGTGACCCCTGTCCTCTGCCCTGCCAGCAGTGACCCCTGTCCTCTGCCCATCCTGCAGTGACCCCTGTCCTCTGCCCATCCTGCAGTGACCCCTGTGCTCTACCCTGCCAGCAGTGACCCCTGTCCTCTGACCTTCCAGCAGAGATCCCTGTCCCCTAACCTGCCAGCAGTGAGCCCTGTCCTTTGCCCTGCTAGCAGTGACCCCTGTACTCTGCCCTGCCAGCAGAGATCCCTGTCCTCTGCCCTGCCAGCAGTGACCCCTGTCCTCTGACCTTCCAGCAGAGACCCTTGTCCTCTGCCCTGTCAGCAGTGACCCCTGTCCTCTGCCCTGTCAGCAGTGACCCCTGTCTTCTGGCCTGCCAGCAGTGACCCCTGTCTTCTGGCCTGCCAGCAGTGACCCCTGTCCTCTGACCTTCCAGCAGAGACCCTTGTCCTCTGGCCTGTCAGCAGTGACCCCTGTACTCTAACCTGCTAGCAGAGACCCCTGTCCTTTGCCCTGCTGATCTCCCATCCTCTGCCCCCCTCACATTTTTTACTGCACCCCTACATCGGACAGGCTAGATCCAGCCCTGACCACCAGAGAAGACACTTTGTAACACTTCTACAATAAAATAATTTGCCTAATATACTGTATACAGTGAGTTATGATACTGAAGTTACCGAAAATGGATTTTGGGTTGACATCCACTTTAAAGAATGACTAATGGATGCCACAGGCCGCTCCATAGAGATCCCGGTGTCTCCAGTCTTCACGAAGTGCCCACATAGACAGGAGCGGGAGGAGGAAGGTATGAATAAGAACCTCACGTCCAATCAATCCTTCTTCTCCTCCCTTTCAGAACCCGGAGGTAACAATGAATGTTCTGTGTCTTACAATAACTCCTAATGACCTCCAATGTTTATGCTGCAGAGTTTTGTGGTCTTTCGCCGCTGATCCTTCCATCGTTAAGCGTTTTAAATTTTGTCTGGAAAAATCCAATAATATGTCTTCAACATTTTTCTAAAATGCGGGTTGACTTAAACCTGCTCCCCATGCAAGTGAACGTCCCCAACGGGGGGCTTCGTGAAGCTTCGCGACGTATCCCCGCTCTGTAATTACCGATGCTGATTGCGCAAGGCAGACGCGTCTGTAACAAGAGACTGTTGAAAAGACGTCTGCAGCGATGTACGCGATCTGTCATTACCTGATGTATACTTACAGCAATCTACACCAGTCCGCCTACACGGCGAGCAAACAAAGTGTACATCGGTGCGCCTTTCAATATGTTCGCCTCGTCCTTTATAATTAAAGGAGCATTCCAGGTATGGATATATTATACATCGTTACATTGTGACAGCTTGGATCAATATACCAATGTACTATACACCATGCCTGTGGGATCCCTCTAGAACAGGGGTGTCAAACTGATGGCCCTCCAGCTGTTGCAAAACTACAAGACCCATCATGCCTCTGCCTTTGGGAGCCATGCTTGTAACTGTCAGTCTTGCAATGCCTCATGGGACTTGTAGTTTGGCAACAGCTGGAGGGCCGCCAGTTTGACACCCGTGGTCTAGAAGATGGAAATCACTGTAATAGGCTCTGACACTACATCGCTACTGCTACACAAGTAAGCAGGTGCAGGGGCAGACTGACCATTCGGGTACTGCTGGAGGGCCCAGGGTCAGTAGGGGGCCCCATGAGATGCCCCTAGTACCTTTCATAGGCTTTTTGTGGGGGTGGTTTGAGTGTGGGGTGAGGACACAGGGGCCCCATGATCCCCTATTGCCCGGGGGCCCCATGAGTTGTCAGTCCACCCCTGAGCAGGTGTAGTCTACTGTCTCCACTGCAGGTGGCGCTCAACTGTAGCAGCATTGCAGATGGCAGGGGCGGACTGACAACTCATGGGGCCCCCGGCAATAGGGGATCATGGGGCCCCTGTGTCCTTGCCCAAACTCAAAAAAGCCTATGGAAAAGGTACCAGGGGCATCTTATGGGGCCCCCTACTGACCCCCTGGTCCTCAGGCAGTGCCCAAGTTTCCAAATGGTCAGTCCGCCCCTGGCAGAGGGAGAGGAAGTCAAGAGGAAATCAGATCCTCTATGGTTTCCTGGGTTACAGGGGGCAGCTTTTCTATTGCATGCTGAAGTCTCATGTGACTCTGGCAGCCATCTTTGATCAGGCAGAGTCTATTTAAGACCCTGGCTCCCAGGCTTGACATGCATTTTCATGTGTAGCCAGTGTCTGGACAGGATATCCCAGAGTTTACAGACGAGTAGGAAATGTGCAAGGACACACCATCTTTACTGGAAACCTCCCCGCTTTGGTATGGCCCATCCAGGCCACATGCTGTCCCTGGAGACAGACGCTGTTGGCACGCCTGAGACCTACTGCTATGGCTCATAGCTGTTGCATCCTGTTATTGTGCCTTGTCGGGTTGCCTTCCTGATGGACTTGTTGTGTATTCCTGAACTTTAATTTCAATACGGTTCTATTTTGTGTAACTGGACATTTTCTCAATGAATAAAAGCGTTTTCTGATTGGACACAGTGGGGAGGTGGGGCAGTGATGTCACACTCTCCACCTTGTCCAAGCAGAGAATGCTTTGCATTTATTGAGAGAATGTAAAGCAACCACTGAATGGTGTTCGGGCCAAGCAGCCATCCTCCAGTGTTCAGAGTGCAGTAGGGCAGCCACTCGGTATAGGACCTGGGAGCTAGTGAGGATCCATTTAGTTGAGGTGTAGTAGTGGTGCACTTGTGATGTCTAATACAGCAATTTAGAGGGATCCCACAGGTATGGCATAAAAAGATGGTCCAGTTTGGAACTATGTAACTATGATAGAATATCCATATCTGGAATTCTTCTTTAAACAATGCCTAAATGTACCATTTCTGAGATAATAGCTGATGGGAAGAGTTACACGAAAGCTTGTTAAAGACACAGTAGTGCCTGACATATCTGGAACTCTTGGGCAGATCATTTTTTAACCCCTCGCTCCATACAGAAGAAGGAGAGGACAGAGTGACAGAGAGATGACCTCATCAGTCTGCTGCTTCTCCTTTCACTGTCCAATCACAGACTTGGGGTAGGGACAAGACTTGTAAGGGCCCATTCACATACCAGTTCCATTGTAATGTATTTAACATATGTGCAATACCATGTGGCATTAGGCGTATCCCATGTGCCACATAGTATCTGCTGCATTTTTACTAGAGCAGAACACCACAACATATTATAATGCATTACTGCATGTTGTGATTGTGCTGTTGTGCAGGTTCATTGTGAAGGTGCATTGGAGTGCCATTCATCAATACTACAACACAGATTCCCTCTGGGCGACCCAACCATCAACTTCAGCCTTGTAAAAACCTTATGAACAATTGGTTGCTGGTGTTCAGTTGGGTCCACTTGGCCACTCTCTGCAGGAGGAGTGTTATCGGGGTTCCTCCGTACAGTGCTGAAATACAAGGGAAGGATGTCTTTACTGAGAAAGAATTTCTGCCATATCATTAGGGACTATTCCCGCTACAAAATACTGTATTCTGCTTTAAAATACTAATTTGTGTTGGTGAATCATTCCTGGGATTGGGGTTATGTCCATGCAGGTTGACAGTGACTGGGTTCCAAGTTACCTATCTGACTACTAACCTAGTCACTCCAAGGTTTCCTTATCAGTTCTTCGTAAGTCAAACAAACACTCATTCCACCAACCTTTCTCTATCCAAAACCTACCACAACCAGTCTCACAAGTCTTCTGGGGACATCTGCAGAGCTTCCCATACCTAAATCTAGCCACTCTAAGAGTTCCATACCAGTTCTTTGTACACCAATCACTCATTCCACCTCCAACCTTTCTGTATTCACATCTACCACAACCAATCTCCCCACTTGGAAAAAGTCTTCAGAGGATATCTAGAGAGCTTCCCAAGCCTAGATCTAGTCATTCCAAGGTTTCCCTACCAGCTCTGTGTACGCCAATAACTCATTCCTTTTCCAACTTTTCTCGGCCAAATCTACAAGAAATCTCGCCACTTGGAGACAGTCTTCTGATAACATCTAGAGAGCTCTACAAGCCTAGACCTAGTCACTCTAAAGTTTCCTTAACAACTTTTTGTACACCAATCACTTATTCCACCTTCAACCCTTCTCTTGCCAGATCTACTATAACCACTCTCCCAACATGGAGAAAGTCTTCTGTGGATATTTAGAGAGCTCCTCAAGCCTAGATCTAGGCACTGAAAGGTTTATCTACCAGGTCTTTGTACACCAACCATTAATTTTGCCTCTAGCCTTTCTCTGCCAAATTTACCCCAACCAAAATTACCACCTGAAAAAAGTCTTCTGATGACATCTAGAAAGCTCTCCAAGCCTAGACCTAGTCACTTCAAGGTTTCCCTATCAACTCTTTGTAAACAAATCATTCATTTCACCTCCAAACATTCTCTGCTTAACCTACCACAAACAAACTTGCCACTTAAATACAGTCTTCTGATGAAATCTAGAAAGTTCTCAAGCCTAGACCTAATCACAGTTCGTTGTACACAAATAACTCGTTAAACATCCAACCTTTCTCTGCCAACTCTACCGCAATCAATCTCACCACTTGGAAAATGTCTTCTGAGGACATCTACAGAGCTCCCCAAGCCTAGACCTAGTCACTTCAAAGTTTCCTCTCCAGTTCTTTGTACACAAATCACTCATTCCACTTTGAATCTCTCTCGGACCAATCTACCACAACCAAACTCACTACTTGAAAAATGTCTTCTGAGGACAGCTCCCTAAACCCATATCTAGTTAATCCACGTTTTCCAACCAGCTCTTTTACACCAATCACTCACTCTACTTGCAACCTTGCTTTGCAAAATTTACCAAAAACAAACTTCCCACTTGAAAAGTCTTCTGAGGACATCTACAGAGCTTCCCAAGCCTAGGCCTAGTCCCTCCAAGGTTTCCCAATCAGCTCTTTGTACAGCAATGATTCCAGTGCTGAAATACAAGGGAAGGATGTCTTTACTGACAAAGAATTTCTGCCATATCATTAGGGGCTATTCTTGCTACAAAGTACTGTATTCTGCTTTAAATAATAACTTGTGTTAGTGAATCATTCCTGGGATTGGGGTTATGCCCATCCAGGTTGACAGAGACTGGGATCCAAGTTACCTATTTGACTACTAACCTAGTCACTAGGTTTCCTTTTCAGTTCTTCGTAAGTCAAACACTCATTCCACCTCCAACCTTTCTCTTGTCAAATCTATTACAACCAATATCGCCACTTGGAGAAAGTCTTTTTAGGGCATCTAGAGATTTCCCCAAGCCTAGCATGGCACAAAAGGAGCACTCCAACAAAAACAGTGACCTAGAAGACATACATAAAACTGCAATGCTTGCCAATCACTTATTACACCTCCAACTCTTATCTGCCAAATCTACCACAATCAATCTCACCACTTGAAAAATGTCTTCTGAGAATATCTACAAAACTCCCTAAACCTAGACCTAGTCATTTCAGTTTCTTTCCAGTCCTTTGTACACCAATCACTTATTCCACCTCCAACCTCTCTCTTGTCAAATCTACCACAACCAATCTCCCCACTTGGAGAAACTTTCCTGAGGACATCTAGGAGTGCTCCCCAAACCCAGATCTAGTCACTCCAAGGTTTCCTACAAGCTCTTTTACACCAATCACTCATTCTAGCTCCAACTCTTCTCTTGTCATATCTATTACAACCAATATCACCACTTGGAGAAAGTTCTCTTAGGGCATTTAGAGATTTCCCCAAGCCTAGCATGGCACAAAAGGAGCACTCCAACAAAAGCAGTGACCTAGAAGACATACATAAAACTCTAAAGCTTGCTAATCACTCATTCCACCACTAACTCTTCTTCTTCCAAATCTAACAGAACCAATCTCACCACTTGGAGAAAGTCTTTTTGAGCACATCTAGAGAGCAGTTTAAGCCTAGACCCAGTCCCTCCAAGGCTCTCTGTAAACCAACCACTTACTCCACCTCCAACCTTTTGCTGCAAAATCTACCACAACCAATCTCACCACTTGGAGAAAGGCTTTCAAGAACATCTAGAGAGCTCTCCAAGCCCAGCACAAAAGGAGCACTTCAACAAAAGCAGTGTCCTAGAAAACACACATAAAACCGTACCTTGAGAGGCATATATACATTTCTGTACATCATAAATAAATGTTCCATGCCGAGTGGATCATATTCATTTCAAGCCTGTGTAATACGGCCTGCTTTATCCCTGTATGAGTGGCTGACAGAAGGCTGGCAACGTTCGCTAACGCTCCTTGACTTTGTGGCTTTGAACAACCAATTTTGGTTATTTTAACACATGCAGTTTCTTGTATTTAATTTCCTTTGTTGTTTTAGGCCAATGTACAAGTGCTCACAGTGCAATGCTATTATCACATACCATACTCCAATAACTGTTCTGTTCTTCTCACTGTGCAGTGTCATGGGCAGCATCACATGTATTCGCTTCCAGCTGAATGATAAAGGCCAGAATCACACAGCTTACTCCTATGTGGCTCTTCGCCAGGCCTGCAACTCCTAGAGATTTGCAGAGGCCATAGGAATGAGTGTGGGCCCCCTGCACTGCCATAGAGGCATACTGAGAGAATAGCTATCGATAAGTGAGCAGGGCATGCATTCACACGCATGCAGTATGGAGCTAAAACAGCCTGAAGCACTGCATCGGTTGCAGAGATCAAGAATGTCAATTCAACAACAACAGTACCTGGAGAGTCGTTTATAACCAGAAAGTTCAGCAGCTGTGCTCAAGTCAGAAAATCTTTTCAAACTGATCTTGGTGTGAGTTTAATGTACTTCTTTGCAGCCAGGCTCAGAAGCCTCTTCGTAAGTTTCTATAGTGGACCTAGCATCATAGTGTTTCAAGCTAAAGCAAAACAAATGGTCCCAGTACTCACCTCTCCACCACCCATGCAACATCTTAGAGCTTCTACACCAGGGTTTGCCAACCAGGGTTGCTCCAGAGGTTGCTAAGGGTTCCTTGAGCAATGAGCAGTTTCTGTCTTTCAGCTACATTGATCCCTTTAGCTATCTGTAAGGGGGGAATTCTTCCCAATGACCACAAGCGTGAGGAGCATTCTTCCCACTGACCACATGTGTGAGGAGCATTCTTCCCATTGACCACAAGTGTGAGGAGCATTTTTCCCATTGACCACAAGTGTGAGGAGCATTCTTCCCACCGACCACAAGTGTGAGGAGCATTCTTCTCATTGACCACAAGCGTGAGGAGCATTCTTCCCACCAACCATCACACTAATGTATCATAACCCTCTTGTATTGAGCTGTATCGTTGCTGTATTGTTTCCCTTTATATTGTAAAGTGCTGAGCAAACTTTTGGCGCTTTATAAATCCTGTATAATAATAAAATAATAATAATGAGTTGTAGATATGGTAAATTTTCCAGGGGTTCTCCGAGACTGGAAAGTTTTTCAAGGATTTCTCGGTGTTAAAAACATTGAGAAAGGCTGTTCTTCTCTAATGCTCACATCTTTGCTCAGTCCGTATCCCAGTAAGGTCCCAGTACTCACCTCTCCACCACCGATGCAACATCTGAGAGCTTCTACACCAGGGTTTCCCAACCAGGGTTCCTCCAGAGGTTGCTAAGGTTTCCTTGAGCAAGTGCAATTTCAGATTTTCAGATACATTGATCCCTTTAGCTATCTGTAAGGGGGGAATTCTTCCCAATGACCACAAGTGTGAGGAGCATTCTTCCCACTGACCACAAGTGTGAGGAGCATTCTTCCCATTGACCACAAATGTGAGGAGCATTCTTCCCATTGACCACAAGCGTGAGGAGCATTCTTCCCACTGACCACAAGCGTGAGGAGCATTCTTCCCACTGACCACAAGCGTGAGGAGCATTCTTCCCACTGACCACAAGCGTGAGGAGCATTCTTCCCACTGACCACATGCGTGAGGAGCATTCTTCCCACTGACCACAAGTGTGAAGAGCATTCTTCCCACTGACCACAAGTGTGAGGAGCATTCTTCCCACTGACCACAAGTGTGAGGAGCATTCTTCCCACTGACCACAAGTGTGAGGAGCATTCTTCCCACTGACAACAAGTGTGAGGAGCATTTTTCCCACTGACCACAAGTGAGAGGAGCATTCTTCCCACTGACCACAAGTGTGAGGAGAATTCTTCCCACTGACCACAAGTGTGAGGAGCATTCTTCCCACTGACCACAAGTGTGAGGAGCAGTCTTCCCACTGACCACAAGTGTGAGGAGCAGTCTTCCCACTGACCACAAGCGTGAGGAGCATTCTTCCCACTGACCACAAGCGTGAGGAGCAGTCTTCCCACTGACCACAAGTGTGAGGAGAATTCTGGGTATATCTGGGTTCATTTCCTATATTCGTTATTTTCAAATCCATTTGAATTTTGGAAGGTGGCTATATTTGCTCTGTTCTATTCTATTCTTATCATGCTCTTCTTTCACTTTTATACTTTACTGTATTTATTGCAGTATGTTTCCATTTTGAATTCAAATTCATTAAAAAAAAATTCGGAATTCAAATTCATTATTAAATTTTTTTCTAATTCTAATTTATTTTAACTCATTTTCAAATTTTTGTTATTTTGTTAGGTTATTTTTGTTTTGTTCATAATTAATTTTGGATTTGTTGAAATTCGCTAATATTGTGATTTGGAAATTCAGATACAGGCGTACCTCGGTTTACGAACGCCTCGGTTAACGGAATTTTCGGTTTATGAAAAATCCATAGAAAATAATGCCCCGGTTTACAAATTTGTGTTCGCAATACAAACATATTAATTGGTTTTCAATGCATTTACAAATTGTTTTTTAATCATGTCCCTGTGAAGTACTATGACTTTATTAAAGAGTTTTGAACAGATAAGACTTTTTTTTTACTTTTTTCTGACCTCCGGAACGGATTATTGGTTTTCAATGCATTTACAAATTGTTTTTTAATCATCTCCCTGTACAGTATTTATGCCTTTATATAAACAGTTTTGAACAGATAAGACTTTTTTTTTTCTGACCTCTGGGACGGAATAATTGTTTGTCAATGCATTTCCGAATAAATTTTTAATCATGTCCCTGGACAATATTTATGCCTTTAAAGTGCACTTTATAAAGAGTTTTGAACAGATAAAAGACTTTTTTTTCTGACCTCTGGAACGGATTAATTGGTTTTCAATGCATCCCTATGGGAAACCGCGTTTCGGTTTACAAATTTTTTGCAATACGAAAAGTCCCGCAGAACGAAATTAAATTCGTAAACCGAGGTACGCCTGTATGTCCGAATCTCCGAACAATGAAAATTTTGTCAGAGTTTCAATTTGTAACTGCACAGCCATCCAAAGCAGTGTGCAGGAGCTGACAAGGGAGAGAACTGTTTTGTTTACAAACAGTTCTTCCCCCCAGTTGGAGATGTTCGTCAATCACCGGGCACCAGCGAGTAATCACCGGCTGGGACCTGGTGATTGACAGCCGAGGCCGCTAATGGCGTGCGCCCAGGGATGGACTGACCATTTGGAATCTTGGGCACTGCCCGAGGGCCCGGGGTCAGTAGGGGGCCCCATGAGATGCCCCTGGTACCTTTTTCATAGGCTTTTTTGAGTTTGGGCAAGGACACAGGGGCCCCATGATCCCCTATTGCCCAGGGGCCCCATGAGTTGTCAGTCCGCCCCTGCGCGCGCCCCCCTAATGCAAAATCACGTGTATATGTATATATATGTGATTTTGCGCACCTGTGCCGCCCTGTAGCAGTATTTCTGGTTGAGGGCGGTGGGAAAGAAGTTAAAGGAGCCTTTGAGATCACCCTGGTGGAGGGCGAACTGCGTCAGCTGCTGGTGATGTCATTTCAGTGAGATGCACGACTTCTGATCCAGCGTTTTGACTTGTTTTTTCGATGTCCATTATTTTAGTTTGATTCTTTTACAATAAATGGAATTATACTACATGGATCTCCTACATTACCTCTTACATGTATACATTATGGGATTAATCAGCATCGGCATGCTGTACTGTGATGAGAAATAGGACTACAAGGAGGACTACAAGCTCCAGCCAACCAGGATTATCAGAGGCGTAGCTTGAAGGCAAAGTTGGCCTGGGGCCCCCCACTACCACCCGCTGCTTTCACTGTGTGCCAAGATACTCCCACCGTGCACCAACCAACTGCTGGCTGCACGTGCACACAAGGTGGGGGCAGGCAGGCCACACTCAGCTGTTGGGTGAAAGCGGTGGGGGCTAGTATCTAAAAGAAGAAACTCAAAAGGTCCAGCTTGGGCCCGGCGGGGGGCCGTATGACTTTCAGATTCACATAGACGCCCACCTTTTTCACCCAGCATCCCAGAGTGTTGCCTGCCGCCCCTACTTTGTGTGCACGGAGGGACTGTACTGAGCTGGGTGGGGGGCTGAGCAGAGAGTGCACCACCGGGGCTTGCCCTGTCGCCCTGTGTAGGTGAAACCGGAAACCCAGAGGGCCCGGACCCTCTGATTTCACTGAATTACCTACGCAGGGTGAACCGGCAAGCGCTTTTCCCCGTTCGACAGAGCGGAAAACCTAATGTGACAGTGGCTGCATGGGCCCCCTGGAGCATGAGGCCCCATGGAGCCCCCTGCGACCCCTGAGACTCCTCAAGCTTTGCCCACGAACACAGTGTTCATGGGCAGACAGGAATTTGACAGGAAGGCAGCACGGGTCCCCTGGAGCATGGGTGGGATCGCCATTGCGACCCCTCAAGCAAGCTCCGCCCATGTCTCTATAGTTGGGCTCTGTTCCCGGTACCCATATACACACAGTATGTATACTGATCTGTATATGGGGTATATAGCACAGCCGGGTGTCAGACACACCTGTATATAGTTGGGTGCCGCCCCCTGTAGCCAGGTACACATGGTATATACTGTATACTGATCTGTATATGGGGTATATAGCACAGCTGGGTGTCAGGCACAGGTGTATATAGTTGGGTGCCGCCCCCTGTAGCCAGGTACACATGGTATATACTGTATACTGATCTGTATATGGGGTATATAGCACACAGCTGGGTGTCAGGCACAGGTGTATATAGTTGGGTGCTGCCCCCTGTAGCCAGGTACACATGGTATATACTGTATACTGATCTGTATATGGGGTATATAGCACAGCTGGGTGTCAGACACAGGTGTATATAGTTGGGTGCCGCCCCCTGTAACCAGGTACACACAGTATATACTGTATACTGATCTGTATATGGGGTATATAGCACAGCTGGGTGTCAGGCACAGGTGTGTATAGTTGGGTGCCGCCCCCTGTAGCCATATACACACGGTATGTATACTGATCTTTATATGGGGTATATAGCACAACCGGGTGTCAGGCACACCTGTATATAGTTGGGTGCCACCCCCTGTAGCCAGGTACACACAGTATATACTGTATATTGATCTGTATATGGGGTATATAGCACCGCCAGGTGTCAGACACACCTGTATATAGTTGGGTGCCGCCCCCTGTAGCCAGGTACACACGGTATATACTGTATATTGATCTGTATATGGGGTATATAGCACAGCCAGGTGTCAGGCACAGGTGTATATAGTTGGGTGCCGCCCCCTGTAGCCAGGTACACACGGTATGTTTATTGATCTGTATATGGGGTATATAGCACAGCCAGGTGTCAGGCACAGGTGTGTGTATAGTTGGGTGCCGCCCCCTGTAGCCAGGTACACACAGTATGTATTTTGATCTGTATATGGGGGTATCCCATATGGAAGAAAAATATACTTGAAAATATTTTTAAAAATATTCTTCCCAAATATATTGACATATATTTGAAATGCTGCAATTCTGGCCGTATTCAATATATTTCAGAAAAAAAAAAGATATATATATATATATAGTGAATGAGGAAAGGGTACACAGTACCAACACACACAGTTTTGTCCTTTCATTAAAAAAATAAAAAAAAGTCCCACCCTGTACATCCACATTAATTTCATTTTCCACGCCAATGGCGATTTCCGACACTGGACATCTCACCAAAAGAAGAGAAAAGGCTGACACAGATTCCTGACACCTGCTCCCTCTGAATTTTGAATAGATTGTTAAAAGTAGCTTGTTAAAGTAGCGCAGTGCCGAATGGCTAAAAATTTCCTGGTCACAAAGGGGGTAAAACGTCCGGAGGGCAAGTGTATCTTCTATGTCTGTCCAGAGTTCAGCTTTAAATCCCCCCCCCCCCCCCCCCCCCTGCAGTCTCCTATGATATCTGAATTTTGAATAGATTGTTAAAGTAGCTTGTTAAAGTAGCGCAGTGCTGAATGGCTAAAAAATGATCTGGTCACAGAGGAGGTAAAACGTCCGGAGGGCAAGTGTGTCTTCAATGTCTGTCGAGAGTTCAGCTTTAAATCCCCCCCCCCCCCCACAGTCTCCCATGATATCTGAATTATGAATAGATTGTTTAAGTAGCTTGTTAAGGTAGCGCAGTGCCGAATGGCTAAAAACTTCCTGGTCACAAAGGGGGTAAAACGTCCGGAGGGCAAGTGTATCTTCTATGTCTGTCCATAGTTCAGCTTTAAATCCCCCCCCCCCTGCAGTCTCCTATGATATCTGAATTTTGAATAGATTGTTAAAGTAGCTTGTTAAAGTAGCGCAGTGCTGAATGGATAAAAATGATCTGGTCATGGAGGGGGTAAAACGTCCGGAGGGCAAGTGTGTCTTCAGTGTCTGTCCAGAGTTCAGCTTTAAATCCTCCCCCCCCCCCCCCCCCCCCCCTGCAGTCTCCTATGATATCTGAATTTTGAATAGATTGTTAAAGTAGCGCAGTGTCGAATGGCTAAAAATGTCCTGGTCACAAAGGGGGTAAAACGTCCGGAGGGCAAGTGTGTCTTCAGTGTCTGTCCAGAGTTCAGCTTTAACCCCCCCCCCCCCCCCCCCCCCCCCCCCCCCCCCATCTCCAATGATATCTGAATTTTGAATGCATTGTTCCAAAGGTCGAGATTATGCCCCATTCTCAGTGAAAAGTCGTGATTTTACTTTGGGGATTTGTGAATGTGGAGGATCCTCCACCCCCCACCCCCCAACCCCGCCCCCCCTCTTCCAATGAACCCGTACCAACGGGGCACTAGACTAATAAAATTAACAACAGAAACCGAAGCGGGAGCTGCAGCTCGTTTACGAAGGTGGCCTGGCTGTGCCGTATCTGTAGGTTACTGTGGTGGCGGAATTTATGGAGACCTGCTGGAGGTTGCTGGGTTCCCCCAGGAGAGCGCGCCGCACACATTCCCCATCATAAATAAAGACCATTAAATTTAAAGTGTAACTGCAGCCAAAACTTTTCTTTTTTTTTTTTTTTTTTTTTTAATAATTTTGGATAGTGAAAGGAAGGGTAAGAACCCCTCTTGGGATTTATGGCTGTCAGAGGCTTTGTTGGGGAGATTGGCAATCACTTCCTGTCTAGGTGACAACATTGTCCCCCCCAGATCAGAAGTATGGGAAGATTTCCTACAGGGTGGTCAGACAGCAAAATAAAAGGCGGGGGGTTCTAGCATTTACCAAACGCACTAAAAATTCAGATATCATAGGAGACGCAGGGGGAATTAAAGCTGAACAGTATTCCTTTTGGAAATTTGTCCTCAATTCCTGCTGTGGAGACACTTCTCTAGAAGAGGAAGTGATGATAAATCTCCCAGCAGGGCCACCTAGAGAAGTAAGAGTCTAACCTTTCCAGAACTAAAAAGGTCCAATCAGGGGTGGACTGACAACTCATGGGGCCCCCGGGCAATAAGTGATCATGGGGCCCCTGTGTCCTTGCCCAAACTCAAAAAAGCCTATGAAAAAGGTACCAGGGGCATCTCATGGGGCCCCCTACTGACCCCGGGCCCTCGGGCAGTGTCCGAGTTTCCAAATGGGCAGTCCGCTCCTGGGTCCAATAAGATAGTCCTAATGGGACTGTAATTAGGCAAGGGGGACGAAACGCGTTAGTAGGAGGTCATGGGTGGAGGGTCCTCAGTTGCTGCTGGACAAATAAAGGTATCCTCATCTAGATATATTTGCAGCAAATATTTAGTAACAGTTTTTTTTTTTTACAGCTGTGTATTGATTTTGGTTGTGAAAACACTCTTTTTTAGGGTTTTTGTGCCTCATTGGGGAGATTTGCCTTCACTTCCTGCTCTGTAGACGCAACAGTAAGTGAACGAAAATCTCTCCAAAGTGAGAATTTCTGTTTTAGGGATTTTTATTTTTTTTTTATCATTTTGGATAGTGAAAGGAAGGCTAAGAACCCCTCTTGGGATTTATGGCTGTCAGAGGCTTCGCTGGGGAGATTTGCAATCACTTCCTGGCTAGGTGACAACATTGTCCCCCCCGATCAGAAGTATGGGAAGATTTCCTACAGGGTGGTCAGACAGCAAAATAAAAGGTGGGGGGTTCTAGCATTTATTGAACGCACTAAAAAATTCAGATATCATAGGAGACTGCAGGGGGAATCAAAGCTGAACAGAATTCCTTTTGGAAATTTGTCCTCAATTCTTGCTGTGGAGACACCTAGCTAGAAGAGGAAGTGATGGTAAATCTCCCAGCAGGGCCACCTAGAGAAGTAAAAATCTAACTCTTTCCAAAACTAAAAACAAGAGTGGTTGGTAAAGACATGGTGGGTGCAAGCAGCCACTGCTTCCTTAGCAACCACTGACAGCCGGGATACTGGTGACACCATTACCCAATTATAGCCATTTTTAAGCATTGACGTAATTCTCTTTTCCCTGCCCATTTGATTGCATGGCCGGGAACTCCTAGCCAAGTCGGTGAATGGGCCAGGTGAAGTCAGTGGTAGGAAAGGACACAGTGGGTGCAAGCCGAGATACCGTGGACATCATTACTTAAATATGGCCATGTTGCAAAATTAAGCAATGATGTAACTTGCTGCCTTCCCCACCCATTTACTTCCTTGGCTCGGGATTCCTAGCCATGTAAGTGAATGGACCGGGTGACATCAATGGTTGGTAAGAGTGCAGTGGGTGCAAGCAACTGCTGCTTCCTTAGAAACCATTGACAGCCGGGATATTGGTGACACCATTTCCCAATTATGGCCATATTTAGGCAGTGATGTAACTCTCCATTCCCCAACCATTTTCTTTTGTGACCGGGGATTTCCAGTGAATGGACCGGGTGAAATCATTGGTTGGTAAGGACTTGGTGAATGTAGGCAGCTGCTGCTTCCTTAGAAACCACTGACAGCCGGGATATTGGTGACACCATTACCCAATTATGGCCATATCTAGGCAATGATGTAACTCTGTATTCCCCAACCATTTTCTTTTGTGACCGGGGATTCCCAGTGAATGGACCGGGTGGCATCAATGGTTGGTAAGGACACGGTGGATGCAAGCAGCTGCTGCTTCCTTAGAAACCATTGACAGCCGGGATATTGGTGACACCGTTACCCAATTATGGCCATATTTAGGCAATGATGTAACTGTATTCCCAACCATTTTCTTTTGTGACTGGGGATTCCCAGTGAATGGACCGGGTGGCATCAATGGTTGGTAAGGACTTGGTGGATGTAGGCAGCTGCTGCTTCCTTAGAAACCATTGACAGCCGGGATATTGGTGACACCATTACCCAATTATGGCCATATCTAGGCAATGATGTAACTCTCCATTCCCCAACCATTTTCTTTTGTGACCAGGGATTTCCAGTGAATGGACCGGGTGAAATCAATGGTTAGTAAGGACTTGGTGGATGTAGGCAGCTGCTGCTTCCTTAGAAACCATTGACAGCCAGGATATTGGTGACACCATTACCCAATTATTTCCATATCTAGGCAATGATGTAACTCTCCATTCCCCAACCATTTTCTTTTGTGACCGGGGATTCCCAGTGAATGGACCGGGTGAAATCATTGGTTGGTAAGGACTTGGTGGATGTAGGCAACTGCTGCTTCCTTAGAAACCATTGACAGCCAGAACCAGAAGCTGTCACATGTATCCACGCTGCCCGCCCAGCATCCATCCAGTGTAATAAAATTTGGACCAAACACTGAACTCATCCCTGGTCACTGGAACAAGTTTCCCCATTAGAGGTTTTCTCCTCTAATCCTATTTGTGCTGCCAAAAAAGTTTGGTTTCTCCCTCACACTTAGTCCCAGTGGCTGTGGTCACCAGGACAAGTCACAAGAAGGAATCTCCGTAACGGGGACACAGAGCACAATGAAGACCCAGAAGGGGTTACAACCCATCGCCACCCTTTCCAGAACTATAATAAAAGTTTAGGATTTAGAATACCTTTTTAACATTGTTACAGAATTGGGTTGAAGCTGATTGGCTTCTGAGTGTCTGAGTGTCACCTTTGATTTTTTTTGGAATAGGGCTGGAGAGGTTCCTGAACATGGCCCTGTCCACATTTCGTGTAGCGGGAATGTGCGCTCCCGTCCTCAGGGTTTTTTTTGTGATCTACACGTGTCTCCGTGTGTCCTGCGTAGGGCAGCCATTCACTTGAGGCACCGTTCACATCTAGCAACCGCAGAGCATCGCTGTTTTGGCTCTTTTTTTGATGTGCGTTTTTTGCCGCGTTTTTGGAGTAGCACCATTCATTTGTGGTAGCCCCTGACTTGAGATGACTTTGGAGCATTTTTGGAAAGCATTTTTTTGGAGCTTTTTGCTCGTGTTTTGCAACGCGACTAAACGCCCGTGTGTTTGGGGTGCCATTAACAATGATGGAACCCAAACGCACATTTTTATGGGGGGGGAGGGGGAGCGATTTACAATCTCATGCACACTATGCTCTTCTGTCAGGAGAAAAGTAGTGTTAAAACACACCTAAAGCCATGTTTTTCAAACCCCTTTAGATGCATTCAGGCGCGTCAAGTGTTTGGGCATTAATTGATTTCACCGATCAGAAAAGTAATGCAGGCCATAGATGGGTATATAAAACTGGCTGTTTTTTTAACAAAAAAACAAAAAATCGGTCGTTCAATAGGCCGACGTTACCATCAACTGTAAAAAAAAAAAATCGGACGATTTTCGTCCCGTCTGCGGCCGGCATTTAATGACTTCTGTCCCTGCAGAGAGCTCCGCTATTATATTTGACATGAAAAAGTCTTGCGGTTGCAACAATGTATCCATTTGTATCCATTTCGGATACAGATGTTTTTATTTGGATACAAATAGATACATTGTTGCAACCTCAAGACGACTTCTTCTTCTTCTCTCATGCGCAGATTTTTTTATCGGTAAAAAGATCAGCCGATTTGCCCATCATTGCCGCGAAAATCGGCCGATTTTTTTTCCAACTTTACAGATCAAAAAAAAGTGGCAAAATCCAGAAAAGCGGGGGCCGGCCAATTAACTCATTAACAGTGCGAAAATTGGACTATTTTTGTTTCGGCCTAAAAATCAGCCGATTTTCGACCCATCTATGGCCTGCATAAGATATTCCAGCCATTGAAATGAACGCTCAAGCGTAAAATGCGCTAATATAACGGGGAGTTTAGGGGCAGAAACAAAAGCCACCAAACGCCTGTTCATGAGGCAAAATGGCACAATTCTGCCGGCTATTCTAGAAGACCCAGATGTGAACGGGACCTGATTGGGCTGTTTTTTTTTGCGACAAAGAGGATCATGTGTCAAATTTTGGCACTGAGCTGGGCGCGGTTTTTTCAAGCACATTTTTCTACAATTTTCACACATTTTGTGGCACAACAATCGCGGGAAATTCACACCACATTTGGAGTGCCATTTAGAATGAATGGCACAGAAATGTGCCTCGTGAGCAGGGGCGGACTGACCATTTGGAAACTCGGGCACTGCCGAGGGCCCGGGGTCAGTAGGGGGCCCCATGAGATGCCCCTGGTACCTTTTTCATAGGTTTTTTTGAGTTTGGGCAAGGACACAGTGGCCCCATGATCCCCTATTGCCCGGGGGGGGGGCATGAGTTGTAAGTCCGCCCCTAGTCGTGAGTTTTGCTTTGATATTTAGCGCAATTTGGAAACGCAGGCAGAATCGCACCGCAAGTCCAAATTGTGAAAAATACAAATTATGGCGCCGCTCCAAGTTATGGATGAAAGGAAGAGGATCACCCCACCGGCGGCAAGTGAGAAGAGGGGAGCCGGAGTCCAGTGTCAACCAATACAAGTGAAGGGATGGACTCTGCTCAACCAACCCCAGGAGCAGGGGCGGACTGATAACTCATGGGGCCCCCGGGCAATAGGAGATCATGGGGCCCCTGTGTCCTTGCCCAAACTCAAAAAAGCCTATGAAAAAAGTACCAGGGGCATCTCATGGGGCCCCCTACTGACCCTGGGCCCTCAGGCAGTGCCCGAGTTTTCAAATGGTCAGTCCGCCCCTGGGTCCAATAAGATAGTCCTAATGGGACTGCAATTATGCAAGGGGGGCGAAACGCGTCAGTAGGAGGTCATGGGTGGAGGGTCCTCAGTTGCTGCTGGACAAATAAAGGTATCCTCAACTAGATACATTTGCACCAAATTTTTAGTAACAGGTTTTTTTTTTACAACTGTGTATTGATTTTGGTTGTATTTGATTTTGGTTGAGAGTTACAGAATCGCGCCGCAAGTCCAAATTGTGAAAAATACAAATTATGGCGCCGCTCCAAGTTATGGATGAAAGGAAGAGAAACACCCCACCGGCGGGCAAGTGAGAAGAGGGGAGCCGGAGTCCAGTGTCAACCAATACAAGTGAAGGGACGGACTCTGCTCAACCAACCCCAGGAGCAGGGGCGGACTGATAACTCATGGGGCCCCCGAGCAATAGGGGATCATGGGGCCCCTGTGTCCTTGCCCACACTCAAACCACACCCAAAAAAGCCTATGAAAGGTACCAGGGACATCTCATGGGGCCCCCTACTGACCCCGGGCCCTCGGGCAGTGCCCGAGTTCTCCAATGGTCAGTCCGCCCCTGCCCAGGAGTCCAATGTTGAGGAATAGCAAGGAAGGCCATTCCTCAACATTGGACTCCTGGGGTCAGTGGAGCAGCGTCCATCCCTTCGTCAGGTCCAAATCCATAGACGTGGGCCCTCGGGCAGTGCAGTTCTCCTAATGGTTCGTCCCCCTCCCCAAATTTGAGCAAGTCCAAACCACTCACACGTGAATGGGGCCTAAAGCCATAGAACATAAATCCGAAGCTTTTCCTGCAGAGCTCCTCGGCTGATTTATGTCATGGTGCAGATTTATAATGAATGCAATACTGTTAGCTCATAGTGAATACAATGATGGTTGTGGTCGGGGAGTCAGCCGGCTCGGCATCAAGAGAGCCAGTCATGAAATCCTCTCCTGAGAAGCCGTGTGGAATGCGGACGCCTCTCAGAAGTATCTGGAGCTAAACCCAACCTACGTCAGCCGCTTCTATTTCTGAGTAAGCGAGCTGTGGTATGGTCAGTGCAGCTTGTTTACTGCTACGCGGCAGCGTGCGCGATACAACATCCACATTAACGTCGCATTCCTGGGCCTCCCGAAACCAGAGGGATAAGAAGGGGCTTTAAGATGGCTCCGAGGAACTCCACATGAGCCAGCCGTGTTCGGAAAACGTTTTCTGTCCAGAGCAGAGCTCGGCCGGGGAGTTGGCTTCATCACCCGGTGTCCATGAGCGCGTTAGAGGCGGAGCTAGAAAAGGCCAAAGGAACCTATTGTTGTGGTTGAGATTTAAAGTGATGCTCCGGGCAAAAACAAAACAAAAAACGTTTTGTTTTTTTCATTTGTGCATATAGTGTGGAAGAATGAAGACCTCAGTCAGGTGTTTATTGCTGTGTGTGTCCCCGCTATAGAAATTCACCTTCTGCTGATCATTGTCACGGGACAGAAAGGAAGGAAAATTAAAAGTTGTGAGTTGTCACAAGAACTAAAATGGAAAATTGTCCAGTGGGGACACCAGTTCTGGTGACAACTAAGAGGGGATTTTTTTTCACTTTGGAGAGATTTTCTCTCACATCCTGTTGCATCTGTGGCAATGGTATTCAAACACCGGGCCACCACCCACTGCTGGGCCATGACCTCCCTATTCCTGGGCTTCCAGTCAGCTGTGAACCTAACCTTGCACAGTGTCTCCCAGCTTCCCACAGTGCCACCCAACCTTCCATAGTGGCCCGCAGTGCCCCCCCAACCTCCCACAGTGCCTCCAACTTATCATAGTGCCACTCAAACTCCCGATAGTTGCCCACAGTGCCCCCAACCTCTCACAGTGCTCTCAGCTTCCCATAGTGCCACCCAACCTCCCATAGTGGCCCGCAGTGCCCCCAACATCTCACAGTGTTCCCAGCTTCCCATAGTGCCCCCAACCTCTCACAGTGCTCTCAGCTTCCCATAGTGCCACCCAACCTCCCATAGTGGCCCGCAGTGCCCCCAACCTCTCACAGTGTTCCCAGCTTCCCATAGTGCCAACCAACCTCCCATAGTGGCCCGCAGTGCCCCCAACCTCTCACAGTGCTCCCAGATTCCCATAGTGCCACCCAACCTCCCTTAGTAGGCCACAGTGCCTCCAAACCTCTCACAGGGCCTTCCAACCTCCCATAGTGGCCTGCAGTGTCTCCCAAACTTTCACAGTGCTCCCAGTTTCCCATAGTGCCTTCCAACCTACCATAGTGCCACCCAACCTCCCATACTAGCCCACAGTGCCCCCCAACCTTTCACAGTGCTCCCAGCTTTCCCATAGTGCCACCCAACCTCCCATAGTGGCCCTCCAACCTCTCACAGGGCCTTCCAACCTACCATAGTGCCACCCAACTTCCCATAGTGAGTCTGCAGTGTTCCCCAAACTTTCACAGTGCTACCTGTTTCCCATAGTGCCACCCAACCAGGGGTGGACTGACAACTCATGGGGCCCCCGGGCAATAGGGGATCATGGGGCCCCTGTGTCCTTGCCCAAACTCAAAAAAGCCTATGAAAAAGGTACCAGGGGCATCTCATGGGGCCCCCTACTGACCCCGGGCCCTCGGGCAGTGCCCGAAGTTCCAAATGGTCATTCCGCCCCTGCACCCAACCTCCCATAGTGGCCTGCAGTGCCCCCAACTCCTACAGTGCCTTCAAACCTACCATAGTGCCACCCAACCTCCCATAGTGATCAGTCCCTCTCCTAAGAGCCCTCAATCCCCACAGTACCCCCCAATCTCCCACATTGTCCACTAAATTGTTGAAGAGCCTCTGGCTCCCCATAGTGCTCCCAACAGTGTCCCACGGTGCATCCCAGCCCCCCACAGTGCTCCCTAGCGTGCTGCAGAGCCTCCAGACTCCATAGAGCCTCTAACAGTGTCCATCAGTGCCCTCAACCCCCTGCAGTGCCTTCCAGTCTCCCACATTGCCCCTGCAAAAGCCCCTAGCCCCCTAGAGAGGTGTTTAGCTCCCTCCAGAGACCCCATACCCCACATTTGCCTCAATTTCCTGCAAAGTACATGCAAACTCTCACCTTGTAAAACAGCCTTATCAATGTAAAATAGAAATGAAAGGCTAAATTTGTATATACACGGCTCAAATAAATAAAGGAGCACTTTGAACACCAATCAGATCTCAACGGGGACAAATCTCCTTCTGGATCTCTATACTGACATGGACGGGGTAATGTGTTAGGAAACATAAGGATGCCCCATTGTTTGATGGAAATGAAAATCATCAACCTACAGAGGACTGAATTCAAAGACAGCCCGAAAATCAAAGTGAAAAAATAAGCAGCAGGTGAGTCCATTTTGCTGAAAATTCATTGCAGCAACTCAGAATGGTCCTCAGTAGTGTGTGTGGCCCCCCACTTGCTTGTATGCATGCCTGACAACGTCGGGGGAGGCTCCTAATGAGACCATGGATGGTGTCCTGGGGTATTTCCTCTCAGATTTAGACCAGGACATCAGTGAGCTCCTGGACAGTCTGAGGTGCAACCTGGTGGCGTCGGATGGACCGAAACATGATATCCCAGAGGTGTTCCATTGAATTTAGGTCAGGTGAGTGTGGGGGCCATTCAATGGTATCAATTCCTTCATCCTCCAGGAACTGCCTGCATACTCTCACCACATGAGGCCGGACATTGCCATGCACCAGGAGGAACCCAGGACCCACCGCACCAGGAGGAACCCAGGACCCACTGCACCAGCATAGGGTCTGACAATGGGTCCAAGGATTTCATCCCGATACCTAATGGCAGTTAGGATGCCATTGTCTAGCCTGTAGAGGTTTGTGCGTCCCTCCATGGAGATGCCTCCCCAGACCATCACTGACCCACCACCAAAATGGTCATACGGAACCATGTTACAGGCAGCAGAATGTTTTCCATGGCTTCTCCAGACCCTTTCACGTCTGTCACATGTGCTCAGGGTGAACCTGCTCTCATCTGTGAGAAGCACAGGGTGCCAGTGGTGGACCTGCCAATTCTGGGGTTCAATGGCAAATGACAATCCAGCTCTATGGTGCCGGGCAGTGAGCACAGGGCCCACTAGAAGACGTTGGGCCCTCAGGCCACCCTCATGAAGTCTGTTTCTGATTGTTTGGTCAGAGACATTCACACCGGTGGCTGGAGGTCATTTTGTAGGGCTCTGACAGGGCTCATCCTGTTCCTCCTTGCCCAAAGGAGCAGATACCGGTCCTGCTGATGGGTTAAGGACTTTCTACGGCCCTGTCCCAGCTCTCCTAGAGGAACTGCCTGTCTCCTGGAATCTCCTCCATGCTTGAGACTGTGCTGGGAGACACAGCACACCTTCTGGCAATGGTACGTATTGATGTGCCATCCTGGAGGAGCTGGACTGCTTGTGCAACCACTGTAGGGTCCAGGTATGGCCTCATGCTACCAGTAGTGACACTGAACCTAGACAAATGCAAAATGAGTGAAAAACAGTCAGAAAAGAAGAGTAGGGAAAAAAAATCTCAGTGGCCTCCACCTGTAAAACCATTGCTGTTTTGGGGGTCGTCTCATTGTTGCCCATCTAGTGAACCTGTTGTTAATTTCACTGCCACCAAAGCAGCT
>CATNWA010006571.1:385000-392500 GCA_951230385.1 Staurois parvus | reverse complement strand
CACAAACCTGACTATGCTGGGATAGATGTGTTCTCATGCCTAGTGTGGTCAGTTTGAAATAGGAAAGCAGAGGGAGGGGCAGGGATTTCATGGAAAGGAAGCAATGGAAAGAAAACAGGAGACTTTGTAACACTAGTACACGGTAAACCAGACACATATCAGTAATATCAAATGTTGGGGTAACACATTTTTCTTACTGATTCTTTTCAAACTTGTCAGTTTGGGAAAATTTGGGGAAAACTGTCACCACAAATTATTATCTTTCTCCAGTCTGATAGACAATCATTGTGTCTTCTATCCAGCCCTGGAATGGTCGTTATCAGATCTCCATCATTTCAATCAAGAAGATCCTCCTGGTCCCCCGGGCCTTTTCTCCAACTTTATTGCAACATGTGACCTTCTTCAGATCTAGACGTGTTTTACAGACGATATTGCGTTCACTGCATCTCTATATAAGTGTAGCCCCCTATGGGGATATTGTATTTGGCATAAGGACGTTGCCGGGGATGCCAAATTCCATGCAAAAACGCTGCCGCCAATTTCATCTGAAACTCCAAAGACTTGTAGCAGACCTAAACTTTAATATCATTTTTTTTATACAACTACCTCCCTTCATCTTTCCAAATTTATACTGTATACTCGTCTAAGCCCCCGTTCACACCATGGCAATCGGACGGTTCAAAATCACATGACAAGTCGCACCCTATTTGTGCCTATGGAACCGTTGAAACTGGTGCAACTCCGGCTTTGCGTTGCGGCACCCACTTTGAAAAAAAGGTTCCTGCACTATTTTTGGCGATTTCATGTGCGACTTGTGTAGTTCCCACCTAGTTAGCCAGGGGAAACTAGCTAATTATTTTTTTAAGTTAGAAGGCTGAGTAGCAGCCAGGGAGGGGGTCAGATTTGGGTCAGGGCTGAAAGGCTCTGCAGAGCAGTTCCCTGATACCTCCCCCCCTAATTTTGAGAATTCTCTAGGGCTCAGTGGGTGGGGGTGTAGAGGAGCTGGTCTGCACTCTTAAGGGATCCTGACCAATCCCCAGGTAGGAGGCTTGGCATGGGGTCAGGACAGCCCTCAAGAGTATCTGAGCCTGTTCAGCAGGAGAGTTGGGATATGGAGTGAGCAGGATGGAGTGCGGAGCCTGAGAGGGGGCCCAGGAGAGGGGCCTACCTACAGGCAAAGGAGCTGGAAGGGAGGATCTCTCATCCTCAATCATCCCCCGAGAGAGGACAGCCTGGGAAGCAGGGAAGGATCCATACCAGCATAAGGCCTGAAGGCAGCCACCACCCCATAAGCATGCAGGAGAGGACTGAGTAATCCTGCACCCCCCTGGGCCAGATAAGGGGAGAGGGCATTCGGGTGGGAAACCTGACTAGCCCCCATCTGGGAGTGCTGATCCTAAAGTGGCAGTTTCCGGGTCCCCTTGCCCAGGGATTCCCTCAGGCAGCTGGACGAAGAAGAGATTTCATCTGGGGTCAGAGGCCAGGGCTGCTGTTAGAAACCACAGGACCACTGACAGCCAAACTTACAAGGCCCCTCAAAAAAACCCAAAACAGTTTACTATGCTTCAGTTATGAATGAACACAGTGAGTGATTGGTATTGATCACTCATTGTGTTTGTTCAGGAAAGGAAGGGGCTGGTAAATGTGACATATTTACTGGACCCTTCCCCCACGCTCCATCCTGAAGGATCCTATTGTGCGCTTGCAGCTGCAAGTGGGAAGGAGAGGAGGGAAGCTGGAAGCACTGCAGGGGTGGGGGCATACAGGGAGGACTTGTCCTCTCTCAGGCTGTCCTCTCTCAGGGGATGACTGAGGATGAGAAATCCTCCCTTCCAGCTCCTTTGCCTGTAGGTAGGTCTTTCTCCTGGGCCCCCTCTCAGGCTCCACACTCCATCCTGCTCACTCCATCTCCCAACTCTCCTGCTGAACAGACTCAGATACTCTTAAGGGCTGTCCTGACCCCATTCCAAGCCTCCTACCTGGGGATTGGTCAGGATCCCTTAAGAGTGCAGACCAGCTCTTCTTCACCCCCACCCACTGAGCCCTAGAGACTTCTCCAAATCTCTAGATCAGGGGGAGGTATCAGGGAACTGCTCTGCAGATCCTTTCAAGCCCTGACCCAAATTTGACCCCCTACCGGGCTGCTATTCAGCCTTCTAACTAAACAAAGATGATTGGTACTGATCACTCATTGTGTTCATTCGGGAAAGGAAGGGCTGGTAAATGTGTCATATCTACCGGATCCTTCCCCCACTCTCCATCCTGCGGGATCCTATTGTGCGCTTGCAGCTGCAAGTGGGAAGGAGAGGAGGGAAGCTGGCAGCACTGGGGGGGGGGGGGGGGGTTGGGGGCACACAGGGGGGCTTGTCCTATCTCAAGCTGTCCTCTCTCAGGGGATGACTGAGGATGAGAGATCCTCCCTTCCAGCTCCTTTGCCTGTAGGTAGGTCCCTCTCCTGGGCCCCCTCTCAGGCTCCACACTCCATCCTGCTCACTCCATCTCCCAACTCTCCTCCTGCTGAACAGACTCAGATACCCTAAAGGGCTGTCCTGACCCCATTCCAAGCCTTCTACCTGGGGATTGGTCAGGGTCCCTTAAGAGTGCAGACCAGCTCCTCTTCACCCCCACCTTCTCCAAATCTCTAGATCAGGGGGAGGTATCAGGGAACTGCTCTGCAGATCCTTTCAAGCCCTGACCCAAATTTGACCCCCTCCCTGGCTGCTACTCAGCCTTATAACTTAAAAAAAATGATTGGTACCGATCACTCATTGTGTTCATTCAGGAAAGGAAGGGGCTAGTAAATGTGGCATATTTACTGGACCCTTTCCCCATGCTCCATCCTGAAGGATCCTATTGTGCGCTTGCAGCTGCAAGTGGGAAGGAGAGGAGGGAAGCTGGCAGCACTGCAGGGGTGGGGGCTTGGGGAGCAGGGGGTGCACAGCAAGGGTGATGGGGGGCAATTATTGGAACAGATCCCCTGTATGGCTCCCTCTGCAGCAGCTGAAAGCCAGCGGGAGGGAAAGGAGAAAGAAGCCGGCTTTCAGCCACACACGAAGGATTGGTTCCAGTAATTTTTTTAGCAATTGTCAGTTAAAGTAACGCAGCGCCGTGTCGCCAAAAAATGGCCTGGTCAGGAAGTGGGGGGGGGGATCTTCTGGAGGGCGAGGGGTTAAAGCAAAGATGTGAAGCTGATACTGTATGTGATCATTGGCTTCCAAGCTCTGGCTTTCTGCAGGCTCTAACTGTGCAGTCAAATAGAACTTAACAGCAGGAGAGATCAGATTACAAAGATTGCTCAGGATGCATACCTTCGCAGACAAATGGGTATATTTCTAAAGCAGCGAATGTGAATCTCATAAAATATTCTCTATTGGTGAATCAATCGCTGTCATTAAAAAAAAAAAGCACGTGCACCTAGAAGATACACCCGCAGTGAGTGTTTGATCAACGTCAGTCCTCATGCACACCGGGGGCGTTTCAAAAACACCAGTAGCGTTAGCTATATTAAGTCACGTTAAAAACACATTTATTTTACATTTTTGCATTAGCGTTTAGCTGCGTTTGCATTTTTTAGCATTTGTTTTTTTTACAAAAAAAAAAGAAAAAGCCCATAAACGCTGGTTTGCTGCGTTTTTCAACATTTACCAGCATTAGAGCATTTTTACAGCAAAGAAACTCCTCTAGAAACCCGCTAATTCTGGGGTTATTTCCAGCCAAAAAAACACCCCCTGCCAAAAATGCTGATTGACCAATTCAAGTCCGGACACTTTCACCCCCCTTCCAGTCCGGACACTTTCACCCCCTTCCAGTCCGGACACTTTCCCCCCCTTCCAGTCCGGACACTTTCCCCCCCTTCCAGTCCGGACACTTTCCCCCCCCCTTCCAGTCTGGACACTTTCACCCCCTTCCAGTCCGGACACTTTCACCCCCTTCCAGTCCGGACACTTTCCCCCCTTCCAGTCCGGACACTTTCCCCTCCTTCCAGTCCGGACACTTTCACCCCCTTTCAGTCCGGACACTTCCCCCCCCCTTCCAGTCCGGACACTTTCCCCCCTTCCAGTCCGGACACTTTCACCCCCATTCAGTCCGGACACATTCCCCCCCTTCCAGTCCAGATACTTTCCCCCCCTTCCAGTCCAGACACTCTCACCCCTTCCAGTCCGGACACTTTCCCCCCCCCTTCCAGTCCAGACACTTTCACCCCCTTCCAGTCCGGACACTTTCACCCCCTTCCAGTCCAGACACTTTCACCCCCTTCCAGTCCGGACACTTTCACCCCCTTCCAGTCCGGACACTTTCACCCCCTTCCAGTCCGGACACTTTCACCCCCTTCCAGTCCAGACACTTTCACCCCCTTCCAGTCCGGACACTTTCACCCCCTTCCAGTCCGGACACTTTCACCCCCTTCCAGTCCGGACACTTTCACCCCCTTCCAGTCCAGACACTTTCACACCCTTCCAGTCCGGACACTTTCCCCCCCTTCCAGTCCCGACACTTTCCCCCCCTTCCAGTCCGGACACTTTCACCCCCTTCCAGTCCGGACACTTTCACACCCTTCCAGTCTGGACACTTTCCCCCCCTTCCAGTCCGAACACTTTCACCCCCTTCCAGTCCGGACACTTTCACCCCCTTCCAGTCCAGACACTTTCACACCCTTCCAGTCCGGACACTTTCCCCCCCTTCCAGTCTGGACACTTTCACCCCCTTCCAGTCCGGACACTTTCACCCCCTTCCAGTCCAGACACTTTCACCCCCTTCCAGTCCAGACACTTTCACCCCCTTCCAGTCCAGACACTTTCACCCCCTTCCAGTCCGGACACTTTCACCCCCTTCCAGTCCAGACACTTTCACCCCCTTCCAGTCCGGACACTTTCACCCCCTTCCAGTCCAGACACTTTCACCCCCTACCAGTCCAGGCCAATTTTCAGCCTTCAGCGCTATCACAGTTTGAATGACAATTGCGCGGTCATGCAACACTGGACCCGTATGAATTTTTTAGCATTTTTTTGAGACAGATAAAGTTTTTTTTTGGTGGTATTTATTCACCGCTGGGATTTTAATTTTTTTGCCATATAAATAAAAAAATCCAAAAATGTTGAAAAAAAAAGTGTTTTTCTTATGATTTTTTTGCAAATTAATAATTTTTCTTGATAAATCTTGGCCAAAATGTATTCAGTTATCTTTTTAGTAAAAAAAATAAATAACCCAAATTAGTTTATAACCAAAAATTATAATTTTTCACATTTTTATTTTATTTTTTTATATTATTATTCATGTTGTTTTTTTTTTTTTAACATACTGTCACCCTAGCTGTACATGGTCACCATGGTGACACTGTACTACTTGTGGGGGGTGATGAAGATTTTTTTTTTCTTTTTTTACACTGATTGCTTTTACACACCATAAAGGCTCTAAAAACCATAATTTCTCCTTTCTGGCTGCATTCCTGCAGCTATTGAGAAATACTGTGTGAGCTGTGATTGGTCACAGCTTGTCACATGGTACAAGGATGTTGTGAATGGCCCTGTACCATGTGATCTCTGTGATCTTTCACAGATTTCACAAGTAGTAAGCAGTGATGTCAGGAAGTGACATCTTGCTTACTACTATTCATGTGATCAGCGATCGGTGTTCGGAGGACACAGCGCGCTCCCAGGGGAGGATCTCTCCGCTGATCCCCGCTGAGCAGGCGGATGACAGGTCCGTGTCCGCTCTGATGCTGCAGAGCAGACACAGTCCGCTGTCTTCTGTGGGACGGTCAGATGGAAACAGACCGTCTGTCCACTTCCATCTGATCCAATCCACCAGACGGTGGCATTTTGGCATACAGGATTGGATCGGATGACGGTGTGTGGACACTTCTCTGCTGACACCTGCCGGTCCATAGAGGTCTATGGATGGTCCAATCCAGGGGTGGACTGACAACTTATGGGGCCCCCGGGCAAAAGGGGATCATGGAGCCCCTGTGTCCTTGCCCAAACTCAAAAAAGCCTGTGAAAAAGGTACCAGAGGCATCTCATGGGCCCCCTACTGACCCCGGGCCCTCGGGCAGTGCCCGAGTTTCCAAATGGTCAGTCCGCCCCGGTCTGATCCCTTCAAAGGGGGCGGACCCGTCAGCGGATCCACCTGCTCAGCGGGGGATCTCTCCGCTGATCCCCGCTGAGCAGGTGGATGACAGACCCATGTCCGCTCCGCTGCTGCAGAGCAGACACAGACACGGCCCTCTGTCTTCTAAGGGGCGGTCTGATGGAAACAGACCATCTGTCCATTTCCATCCGACTGCCATCTGATCTGATCCACCAGATCCCCATCCATCTATTTTTGGCATACAGGATCGGATGCCGGCAGGCAACAGACCGCCTGTCCATTTCCATCTGATCCGATCCACCAGACAGACGGGGAACGTATCCCCATAACTCTGTTTTTGGCATACAGGATCGGATGTCCGCTGACACCCGCCGATCCGTGGAGGTTTGTGGATGGCGCAATCCTTTCAGAGGGGGTGGACCTGTCAGCGGATCCTCCTGCTCAGCTGGGGGATCTCTCCGCTGAGCAGGCGAATGACAGGTCCGTGTCCGCTCCGCTGCTGCAGAGCGAACACAGACACGGCCCGCTGTCTTCTAAGGGGCGGTCTGATGGAAACAGACCATCTGTCCATTTCCATCCGACTGCCATCTGATCTGATCCACCAGATCCCCATCCATCTATTTTTGGCATACCGGATCGGATGCCGGCAGGCAACAGACCGCCTGTCCATTTCCATCTGATCCGATCCACCAGACGGATGGGGAACGTATCCCCATAAGTCTGTTTTTGGCATACAGGATCAGATGTCCGCTGACACCCGCCGATCCATGGAGGTCTATGGATGGTCCGATCCTTTCAGGGGGGGCAGACCTGTCCCATCAGTGGATCCTCCTGCTCAGCTGGGGGATCTCTCCGCTGATCCCCACTGAGCAGGTGGATGACAGGTCCGTGTCCGCTCCGCTGCTGCAGAGAGAACACAGACACGGCCCGCTGTCTTCTATGGGGCGGTTGGATGGAAACTGACTTCTTGTCCATTTGCCAACTAATCCACCAGATGGATGGGGAACGGATTCCCATCCATCTCTTTTTGGCGTACAGGATCGGATCGGATGCCACTGACGGGTCCACCCCATCTGAAAGGATCGGACCATCCATAGACCTCTATGGACTGGCGGGTGTCAGTGGAGAAGTGTCCGCTGACTCCCGACGGTCCATAGAGGTCTATGGATATCTGATCCTTTCAGATGGGGTGGACCCGTCAGCGGATCCGTCTGCTTAGCGGGAGATCTCTCCACTGATCCCTGCTGAGCAGGCGGATGACAGGTCCATGTCCGCTCTGCTGCTGCAGAGCAGACACATACACTGCCTGCTGTCTTCTATGAGGCTGTCTGATGGAAACAGACCATCTGTCCATTTCCATACGACTGCCGTCTGATCCGATCCACCAGATCCCCATCCATCTGTTTTTGGCAT